>CANXYC013240335.1:0-12130 GCA_948193065.1 Aleurites moluccanus
TCCCCACCTTTTTTTTTTCTCCACATATCGCAGTGATATATATATATATATATATATATATATATATATATATATATATATATATATATATACATATATTAAACAATAAAGTTGGAACCATACATCAAATTTCTCATATTACATTGAGAGTTTATTTGATATATTAAAATTAAAATATATATATTTTTTTTGGAAATACACATTTTAGATGTTAGTATAGAAAAAAGAAAACTTTAGAAGTATTGTTTTAGAATTTTTATAATTAAAATGTAAAATTCATCCTAAAAATAATTTATAATTAATATTTTAAATGTTTTGTATCAAACAGAATTGAAGTTCACTTTGTTTTTAATCTAATAAAGGCATATTTAAAAATAAATTAATTAATAAATAAAAGAAATTACATGCATACATATCAAGTAGAGATATATGCTGTTAAACTTATTCGAAAATGAAATTTAGCATTGATAGGAAAAATTCTAAAACTTAATCAAATTGGAAAATTGAGTTTGTTATTTGATTTTTAGAGTCAACATGTGAGAAGTAATTTTTAAATACATAAATATATGATGAAGAAATATATTTTTTAAATTCATTAGGAAATGAAATTGAATATTGATAGATGTATAAAATTATTAACAATAAGCAAGAGAGAAAATGATTTCAATGCAAGGGAAAGAATAACAATAAAAGATCTAAATATGCAAAATCAATTTTGACAAAAAACCATATTTATATATATGTGTGCAAACGAAATGGTAGATGCTATTTAGCAAACCATACCTATAGTATGAAAGACAAGGACCTCATATTGTGCCCACTAAAATAAGCATAAGCTTTATAAATAATTCAATGATAAAGTTGTATAATAATGGTTATTCTTTATGGCATTTGGACGGTAGAAGAATTTCCATGCCTTTCTAAAACATTTTAATTAAATATAATATTAGAAGGTTGGATCTCGTGCTACTCAAATTTAATTTTGAATGAATGAATTTTATAGGTCTGGATTAGAAAAACAAAGATTCAAAAGCCATAGCTCGAAAATAACAATTTCAAAATTAAAATCAGAGACAATATTCATATAAAATATCTTTAAATTCAAGCTATTTGATAAATGTATAGATCTTAATCCATCGCCCTATACAACTAACACCTCAAGCAATTTTCATATGTTGAGCCTTATAAAATTTTCTAGAGATCGAACTCGCAAAGGTCCTGCAGATATTGAATATGAGTAACTAGATAGACTCTTCCTTGACAAGGAGTTATAATGTGATATTTACCTTAAAAAAAGGTGACTCATAGTAGAATAAAAAGGTGGATAAGATATGCCAAATATATCACTTCTTCATAGAATATAAATACATGCATAATATTATAAGACTGATACTAGAAAAATAATTTGTCATATGAATACAAACACCTCTCATCTTTGTCATTAAGATGCTGCCATGTATCTACATATTCCCATTCGTTGGTCTAATTGAGGTATAAAAAGGAAAAATCATAAACTCATGCAAGTAAGTTTTCTCTCTCTAAAAAATATATTCTCTCAAGGTTTATAATTATTTTTTTTCTTGAAAATATTAAGGAATCTGCCACTGACTTAGGCATCAGAAACTGACTTAGGCATCAAAAAGTATTTGTTAAGTCCAAACTTGATATTATTATTTTTTAAAATAATTTAATCATTTAATTGATAAAAAATAAAATTTGTGATAAAATTGAAAAAAGAGACAAAATTTAAGGATTTTTTTATCACTAGGTTTTTTTTATACATATAGTTCAAAAATACAATAAAAAAGATGTTATTTTTCCTTACCTTTGTGATATAATATATATATATATTTTAGTTTATTGTAGTATTTATTTTGATAATATAAAACTCATAATAAATTTCATATTTTACTATAAGTTTTTTAATTCTAAATATTAATGGAGGAGAGTTAAGCATTTTCTCTATATTATATATATTTTTCTTTCTCCATATTATTAAAACATATGATATAATTTAAAAATAGTAAAAATTAAAAAATTTTAATAACATTATTATTATATTAGTCAATTTTCAAAATAGTTTTATTTATAAACCTTCAAACCTTACTTTGTCCTTAACATTTCATTTTATTTGATGAGAAAATTTATAAGAAAAAAAGTCAATAAAATTTTTCCAATAAAATTCGCATAATCAAGTATTCATGACTTTTGTATTTTTTATTTATATTGAATGCAATTCATGTGCATAATGAATCAATCTCAAATTCTTTAAGAGAAAAAAAAAAATTTTCAATTGTAATAATTGACAGCTCAATCTAGAAGTTAAATTTTAGGAAGAAATTTAATTATTTTATTTTATTAATTTACTCACATATATAACTATCTACTTATGTTAAATAATAATTTTTCTTTTTTTCACAACGATTTATTTATTTTAAAAAATTAAATTAAATTTATATATATATATATATATATATATATAAAGTATGAATAGACAAATAGACTCATTAAAATATATTTGATTCATTAAAATTAATTAAAATATTATTAGAATTTTTAGTTATTTAATTTCTATTAGTTTAATCATATCACATATTTTATAATATGGGAAAGATAAAAAAAAAATATATAATATAAATATAAAAAAAGTTGGTAGCATTCCTTAATAATAAAATTTTAGAGTTTAAATTATAAATTTTTGAAACAGTAGGAATGAATATATATTATGTCAAATCTTAATTAAGAGGGTAACAATTACTTGCCTTTTCAAATTTCATGACATTGAATTGGTATCTCATAATTGAATGTATCTTTTTAATATAACAAATTTTACTTTTGACCTCTCTTATATATATATATATATATATATGCATTGTTATAGGTAAGCATTAAATTATTGGCCATAACAAGTCCTAACTCCTAACTAAATTAAAGGGAATATTACACTTTTTTTTACTTTTTTTCATTTTTATTATTTTTTGGTATATATTTAGTATATTTATAATATATTTTTGATATATATTTAATATATGTCTTATTTTTGAAAAAATATTTTTAGATATGCAGTATTTTTAAAAAAAATATTTTTAAAATATGATATTTTTGAATTTTTTTTTTAATAGTAAAAATAAAATATTTTTTATTTTTCGGTATTTTTGAAAAAATTCCTAAATTAAATTGAGATGATTTATGCTAATCATTGTGTTACATATCCTAAATTTGTAAAGTCCCCATCAACAATCAAGACCATTAGGGCCTCATAAAAGTGTACATCAGCAAAGGGCTTCTTCTGGTTCCAGAGCTTCACTTACCCATGGAAAAAATGCAGTTCAAATTTGGGCCTTAAGGTCAAACAAACTAATGAGTTCTGGCCCATAATACTCAATTAGAGTCTTTAATTTAAAAAAAATGCTGACGCGTACAATTAAAAGAGAGCCAATTATACCGCACGTTTGTTTACAAATAATTTAACCTGTTTATCAATGGGAGAAGTTTTGAGTGTTCCTCAGAAACATTTCATTAACTCGTCTTTTTTTGGGTTCACTTAAATTTAATTTTTTTTATATATTTTTTTTTTCGATTTATTCAGTATTAATTTTCTAACTTTATTTTTATATATATCACTTTATTTATTATTATTTAAAAAAAAAAAAAAACTATGTAAGACTTGATCCTGCAATCTCCAATGATTGCATAGTGATCATATGCAAGGACTAAAGCAATTATACATGGATAGGTTGAGTGAGCCCCAAAAAAATTACAAGTTACCTATAAATAGAAACCAGTTTATGATCTTTTATATAAAAATTTTGTTCATAGAACTCTAAGCTCAAGCAATGGTGTAACTACAATAACAAGGTTAATGCCTTAAATTAATTATATCGGTCTTCAAAAAGCTCATCCACTTAAATATAATTTAATAATAAATGTATATTTTTTAAATAATATATTCATTTCAATGCTAAACAAATAAAAAATATTTGAAAAGCTCTATACCTTGAATTATATACATTGTATTATAGCATCATAAACTAAGTACACAAGAAATAATGTTTAATATATGATGATGCATAGAGATATTCATTCCAATCACACATTCTAAGCGTATGAAACCATCAAATCCATTTAGGAAAATGATTTTTGATTTTGATTATATCATCCATAGTTTTGTCCTTAACAATCCCATGTGTAAATGATTGTTCAAAATGAAGTCACACAAGTTCTCAATCATTAATTATAGGATTAATTTCAATTTTTTCTTATAAAATAATTTACTATCTTAATTTCTCTTAACATTTTAAAAATATATTAATTTTTCTTTGATAAATGTTACAATATATTATTAGACCATTCCATTCAATTTTATTATTAGTCAATTCTAAAATAGATAATAAAAATAATAAAAAGACAGTAAATGCTCTTACCTTTTATTTTTAATTAATTACATTATATTTTTGTTTTAAATTTTTTTTAGGATGAAAAAATATATTTTTATATTTTTTGACAATTTTGAAAATAAAATAAATAAAAATATTTTTTATTTTATTTTTTAAAATATAAAAAAAAAATTGAAGAAAAATAACAAATAAAAAATAAAAAATATTTTTTTTTATTTTCAAATTTGTTAAAAATATGAGAATGAATTTTTTATTTGTATTAAAAAATTTAAAAATAAATAATTTAATTTCTTCTTAAATTATTTTTTTAAAATAAAAAATAAACAAAAATATTTTTTAGAAAATATTTTTTATTTTTTATTTTCAAATTTGTTAAAAAATATGAAAATAAATTTTTTAACACTAAAATATATTTTTTAAAGTAAAAATAGAATGTAATTAATTAAAAATAAAGGGTAAGAGCATTTCTGTTTTTTTACAATCCTTATTGATCATTTTAAAGTTGACTAATAATAAAATTAGACGAAAAAATATATTAATATAATGAAACATTAGTCAAAGAAAATTAATGTATTTTTAAAAAATAAAATAAAAAATTAATTTATTTGATTATTCTAAAAAAAATAATAATAATTAACCCTTAATTATATCATACAGCTATTCCGTACACGTTAACTATTCAAAGTTATTATTTCAATTATCAGTTTCTAATTTTCTTTATATCTTATAAAAGGTTTAGGTTTTAAATTAAAAAAAAAAAAAGATTTTTTATATGCCAAATGATGAAGAGATGCTGTATTAAAGACTTAACATACGGTATAAAAAGATTCCTTAAAAAAGTATATAAACCCTCTTAATATTAATTATTTTATTTATTAAGATTCAAATTTAAGACAATTAATTAAACGATAGAATATCTATCACTCAAATTAATCAAGTATTGTTAAACTCAAATTTTTTAATAAATTATCTATGTTTAGTTTAAGAATAATAAATAAAATTAAGTCATTTTTTCTTTTATACTTTTGGTGATATAATAAATATATTTTTCTTTTTTTATCCGTTTATTGCATTGAAACTTTATTTTAAAAGTAGTAAAGTAGTATTTACTTGGAAAATATAGAATCCATGATAAATTTCTGATTTTACTGTAAGTTATTAAGTTTAAATTAAGTATTAATAAGGGATAAAGAAGAAAAATTGAGTAAAAAATAATGTTATTAATAGAAAATGAGTAAAAAAATAATATTATTATAATAGAAAAGTAACAATCTTTTTGAGACATATATAAAAAAAAAAGAGTGATAATTTTTTTAGGATGAAAATGGCATGTATTAAATTTTAATTTTTATTAAAGTTGAAAAATATTAAATAAAATATTATAACATTATTTAATTTTCTTTCTTTTTCATAAAACTTCTAATCCACACACATTAAAGTCAAAGACTTATTATAAAATTTCATATATTTATCATTGAATTGAATAGAACTATTTCTTTTGATTGATGTCTTTTAAATAAAATACATAGCCAAAAAGAAAATTGATAATAGCATTGCTAATTGACTATGTATAATTAAATAATTTTAAGGTAAAGATTTTAGAAAATGTATATGATGAGATATGCAACTAATAACATCATATCCTTTTCAATTTTATCCTTTAAGTGGTTAATTATTACCTTTATTGTTCCTCTTCTTCTTTATTGCTTAAAGTGCTTTAAGCATAATTTTCCTCTAATTACTTGATTAGGAAGTGGAAATGATAGCTTTCTTTTAAATAAGCAGAGTTGCAGCTTATAAGTGTTAAATAAATATATAGATAGATCATGTATAGGTTGGAACTTTGAACATTAACTTGTAGCAACTTTAATTGCAAAGAGAAAAGGAATATGTGTGAAAGTTAAAGAGGTAACCATAAATATGTCACTGGGCCACCCTTGATGGGGTCAATGCACAAAATTTTTTAAGCATTGTCTTTGAATTGTTCTTTTCAAATTTCATGACTCTCATGTTGATTTCCAAAAGGTTGAGGTTATGGAGGTTAGTGTGTGTGTTAATATTTTAAAATTCAAAATTTTTTGTTTGGTACTTTGCTTTTGCTCTTAATTTGAATTATTGATCACATATTCAAATTAATAAAAGCTGGGATGAAATCATATTCAAGTCTAGTTGAGTCTAAATCATCTCAATAAAAAAAATATTATTAGTTTATAATTTTTTTTTTCATTTGATCTATTTATATTTAATTTTTGATACAAAATTAATTACCGACTCATTTAAAATTAATATTTTTATTTAGTAAAGCAAAATATATATATATAGATATTCAAAAAATTCAAATTTTTAATATTAAAATGCTAAGAAAAAGAAATGTTACGATTTGAATTATTAATTTCTCTAAACCTCTGTATTACTAAGATAAAATTGGACTATTATTGGATATATATAAGAATAAATATCATACTTGTACATATAAGAATAATAATTTAACATTACTAGATATATACAATTATTTTTTTTTTCGATTAACAAATTTAAACAATAATATAAATAAATTAACTCGAAAATTGTTATGACATAAAGGGTTTGGTGGCGGTGGGTGTGGCATGTACAAAGTGAAGAAAGAGATGTATAGGAAATCAGATGATGATCAGAACAAAAATTCAAAACATGGAAACTGTAAGTGTTGAATTACATGGAACTTTGTCTGATACAGACAACAGATTCTGTAGCCTGTAGGAATAAATTAAAGGAAAGTTTTTGCATTCATTTGTATCTTTTGGATTCAAAGGGCTAAAGCTGGCTTAGGTTTAGGTGTGAGAAAAAATTGACAAAATGGAAAATCTAACTGAATTTAATTTGGTTGGTTTGATTTATTTTGTTTTAATTAATTTTTTTTTTTTTAAATTTTAGTTAGTTTGA
Organism: Aleurites moluccanus; assembly: GCA_948193065.1. Taxonomy (NCBI): domain Eukaryota; kingdom Viridiplantae; phylum Streptophyta; class Magnoliopsida; order Malpighiales; family Euphorbiaceae; genus Aleurites; species Aleurites moluccanus. Next base: position 7,320 of record CANXYC013240335.1, read on the forward strand.
TTCATCTTGATTTTTTTCAAAAGAAAATTTAAATAATCGAATTGACTATAATATATATATATAATAATTTTATATTTATTTTATTTAAAAAATCAAAATAACCGAATATCATACCGAGATATATTAGTACAGTTCAATTTAATTTGATTTAAAATTTTTTTAATTTAATTTAATTTAAATTTTAAAAATTACAATTTAATTTATTTAATTTTTAAAAATTTAATTCAATTTAAATTGAATGATTATTTACCTCTATTTAAGGTATTATTTTTTTTTTTTACTGTTATCACAGTACTCTTCGGCAGTTTATCCTTTGCTTCATTTCTTTTTTATGTATATATTCTCTTCTCACTTGCTAAGGTCAAGAGAAACAGACACAATCGTACACTCTACTTCTTTACAGTTCATTGACAGGACTTTGTTATTTCTATTTCATAATTTTATCAAAATTATCATCACTTTATGCTTTTATTTTTTTATTTATTAATACTTATTACATGTGCATTACACATAAATTATATAAATTTTGAATAAATAATTATATATGATTTCTAATATGTATTATTTTATTGCTAATAATATATAGTAATAATAATTATTAAATTAATTAATTAATTAGCAAAAAATAAAATAAAATAAAATAAATATGCAAGTAACAAATAATAAAATATATACAAAGAGAAAATATTAAAGTCATAAATTCATGTGCTTAATGTATACAGAGATATTAAAGTATAGATTCTTATCATTATCCATTAAGATGCCTTTAATCTATAAATAATATAAAAGTAAGTCGCTAATATGAAAAAAATAAAGAAAATTAAATTAAAATTAATAAAAAATTTCATTAAAAATATACCAAATATTTTGAACGAATAAATGAATATATAAAAGATTGATTTTTAATTTAAATAAATATGAGAAATTGATGTTATAAAATGAATATAAATATGTGAAAAATAATAGTTTTACTATAATGTATTTATAGTGAAATTATTTATTAAATACAACTTCTATTTATATTAGAATTTTTATTATTTTTTAATAGATTTTATCTTTATTTAGGATAAATAATAAAATATTAAATTTATGAACTATATATTTTTTTTGAAAAAGGAATTATTTTTAAAATTGAGTAATTTAAAAGTAAGGAAGTCTTTTTATCTTTTTATTAAAAATTATATCCTTAATGGGTAATTTAAAATTTTTACCTCCTAAAATTAAAAGACTTTTATATGTAATACAGATAGATATTATAGATATAGACAAATAGATAGATGTTATTAATGTGTAAAAATAAAGAAAATTAAATTAAAATTAATATAAAAATATATCATTTTAAATATAAAAGATTGATTTTTTTAAAAAGACATGAAATATTGATATTGTGAAATGAATACAAATATAAGAAAAATAATGATCTCATTAATATATATTTATGTAGAAATTATTTATTATAAATATTATTTAAAATATGGATTAAAATATAATTAGAATTATTATTAGTATTTGTATTTGTATTTTTCTTAATTTTTTTAATAAAATTATGTTGAAATACGAATTAAAATATAATTAAAATTACATGATTTTTTAGCTTTTTTTTCCTCTAACTTTGTCTTTAATTAAGATATAAAATATATAGAACCAATCAATTTAAAAATAAAAATATCATTTTTATCTTTTACATTAAAATAATGCAAAAATTTTACCTCTTAAAATTAAATTTTTTTATATATTATTTAATTTAATTTATATTTTTTAAAAATATTTTAACATACATGAATCATTATTATTATTCTTTTTCATTAAATTTAAATATTATTTTTTGATAATTTTAAATATTATTATAAAAATATATATGGGTTCAGTTTGTTACATATGGGCCAATAAAAAAAATAATAAAAATTATATATAATCACTTGCATAAACAGCTCAAGTAATAGTTATCTAATAGTATTTAACTAAAACAAGTTACATTTATTATTTTAATTTAATGGAAGTTAAGGGGTGTTAGTCATTTGCTTATAGATATATAGTTTCTATGCACGTTAGAGGAAAGTTGAAAAGCATTCGAGTGAAGAAACTAACCACCACATCTAATAGGAGCAATTTATTTCAGAAAATTATGAAATCTCAGCATAGTTTCTAAGAAAATGACACCCTAATATCAAGTGTTAATTAATACCAAAGTCTACACCAAACCCTTTTTTTTATATAATTTTTGGAGGATAGAATTGAAATTGTATTTATTTTCTTTCACTACCACAATCACCAATAGACATTTGTACACATACATCTAACTCAGAAGTCTTGAGCTTTTAAATTTACTCAATTATTAGTCAATAGTGTGCTTTCTTAAACAAAGTGTTTAGTAAACTCTATTTTTTTTTATTACAATTAATTAATTTTGGATCAGAATCTGTATCTTTTTGGAGGTTGAAGGTGGTTGAACTTAGATTTTTAGCATGTTATATCCTAATGAAATTGAGAAATATTTATGTAGATTTTGGTTAATTTGTGCTTGTTTCAATTAATTAACAATTGCAAATAAGCTTTAAACTGTGTAAGGAAAATTATTAGGTTCGTACATATATAGATTTATAAATAATTAAGTATTAAAATTTTTTTGTAAAATCAATTGATTTATATATTATTTAACACTTATTCACTTATGAATTTATATATATATATTTTATATTTATTTAATATGAAATATATTTTTCAATAATTAAGATTTGAATTTTTAATATTTTTTTATTTTTTTTTAAAGAAGGAAGAGACAGAAGAGAGAAATATAATCTAAATTTATTAAATAAGCTATGTATATTTATTATTGGATTATATTTTAATGTGTAAGTAAAAAATAATTTACATTTATAAAAATAAATAAATTTACATAAATAATAATAAATAAATTATAGAATTTTACAAATAATAAACCATATTTTTAGAATTCAGTTTAAAAGATGATAATTATAATAAATAAATAAAATTATATTAATAGAATAATTGACTCAATATAACTCACCATGTATTTAAATCAACCTGTTCACACCATACCACAAATATCAAAATCATAATTTTCATTAAAATTTCAACAACAATTTCATATAATAATTAATTAATAGCCTATGGTATTGAAGGGTATTAATTAATTTACATGTTGATTTTTTTATTATTCGAATTTTTTGAAGGGAATCTTGATTCAAGTCTTATCAGCCTTAATTATATGTATAGGTTGGACTCCTGTTTCAGACTGCACATGATTAATCTTCAATTTGAATCACAATATTAGTTTAAACTTTTGAAATTAATCAACAATTAACTGAATCTAAGCTAGGGTTGCTTGTGCACATCAGCCTATGTATGTGTGTGTGTCTCTCTCTCTATATATAAACAATTTTTTAAAAAATATAAGACATTATCAAACTAATAAAAAATAATATCAAATATAAGACATCAGCCTACAGCAATTTTTTTTTTTTTTTGTAGACTAATAAAAAAAGCAATTTAATTTTGTAAAATTCACCCAAATTCTTTATTTGGTTCAATCTAGATACATAATTTTGCTTATCCACAACAATTTAAAGTAATTCGATCTAAATTCATCCCAAATAAATTCAATTTATTTTCAAATGTGTAATTAGAAGAGAAAGATCCTTCAAATTCATTTAGATACGTGTATTTTTTTTTTTTCTAACATCGCAGGAAAAATCGATCATAAATTTATTATTTAAATGAATATGTATTTATCGTTAGACTATTTCTTATTGTGCAAGATATGTTTATGTTATTCATATATAATTAATATAAATTTTTAATTAAATTTTCCAAATTTCTAATTAATCCTTAAAATTAAATTTTTGTTCCGCCCTGCGTGCTCCAATGTTATTTATACATGATTTTAGGAAGAGTCAGGTGAAGATCCCTGAATTTGAGGCTATCCAAATCGGTAGCTACTAAGTCCATCAATGTGAAAACAAATTAAAATAATAACCTTCTGTTAACGAAATGGCACCTTGTTAGACGTAGTTCATACCAAAAATAAAATTTTCCAATCCTTTCTTCTAATCAAATACTTAAAAAAAATGGGTATATATTTATAAGTGTTGCTCGGGCAGTTAATTCATTAATTAATTACTGGCCATATATGTTTCACTTTAATTGCAAGATTAGATTATATTATTTCTTGGGCTTGTATAATTTTGTCAAAGATTAAGCCTCTATAGCCGTTCTTGAGTTTCTTAAATAAATTAAAAAATTTAATCATAGTCATTAACTCTTAAATGCCCTCGTATATTTACTAATAATAAAAAATTGGCTATTGCCAAACATTTTCTTTTGTTTTTATATTTGTTTATAGTTAATTTATACCTCCATCAAGATTAACTTTCATTTAGAATGGATAAAGACTCACATTCAATTAATATATTTAAGAATTAATTCTCGAATTGATTTTAAAAATCAAACATTAATCTAATTTTACTATTTAACTGAATTATATATATATAATAAATTTAAATCAATTAAAATGCGCTATTACTAGTTTATATTTACAAGTACCAATAGAGTTTTTTTTTTTTTAAATGATCATTTTCATTCATGAAATATTCAGTCACAATAAGAGAGTTAGAGTATAATAATCTTAAGAAATATAACAGATCTTGAAGATAAATCTAATGAAAATCTAAATCTGCAAGAAAAAACAAAATATATATATATATATATATATATATATATATATATATATATATATATATATATATATATATATATATATAGTTTATTTTTATATTTATATATCTCTATAT
>CANXYC013240575.1:0-11168 GCA_948193065.1 Aleurites moluccanus
AATATATATATATATATATATATATATATATATATATATATATATATATATATATAGTACTATTTGTATACATATATAGTAATTAAATTATTCAATTTAGATTTAAATTATTAAATTAGTATACATACATATATATACATAAAACTTGCAGTAATTAAGTTATTTAATTTATATTTAAGATCGTATGTTATATTTTTTGAAAATTTGACAATTATGATTAATTTGTGATAAATCAATTATGGTTTGTTTAAATATATTTTAATTTAACAATTTTTATATTTAAGATTTTAATTTGACAATTCTAATATGTTAAAAATTAATTTTGATTTTAATGAACAATTATGATATTTAATTTTAATTTTGTATAATAAAAAATAACTAAAAAATCAAAGATTTTTGATTTGAAATAATCAAAAAATCTGAACTGAATTTGGTTTAGATATTTTACAAAAATAATTCGGTTCAGTTCTTTTATTTTAAAATCTTCGCAAATTTAGTTTGATTAAGGAATTTTTTCAATTTCTAAATCAAATCAAACGGTGCACAATCCTAATGATTGCTATAACTAACAGTTACTGTTAAACCAAACAGGACCAAAAACATAATATATATAGTAACTAGTAAGGAAGAAAATACTTACAGTTTTTTCATTTACATGATCGGTTAGGAAGAGGAACATGGAGTGAACAATGAGCAAGGCGTAGACAAGAATGAGCAAATGGTGTGAATACCAAAATGTGTTATAACCAGTCACATTTCTAACTGATTTAGGCAGTGAAGGTGATTGGCGGCGAGGCCACTTTGTTGCTAGCAAAAATGCAATTGTCATTAGTATTACCATTGCAATTCCAGTTGCTACTTCTGTTGTGGCTAATATTTGTATATATGATGGCTGATGGTACCCAAATCGGACGGCTATTGTTTGCCTGAAAATTGATCGGTTAGATCCACTAATTCTTGGAAAATCACAAGCAAGATGAGTTCCTCCATGGATTATCACACCAATCACTATGCCCCCTGCAATTAGCTAAATCCAAAGAAAACTAGAAAAATTGGTGTTGAAAGCAGTACAAAGTTAATTGTATTTACGGTTATAAATAATTAATTTTGTGGTAAAATGATTGAGTGCGTATTTCATAATTGTTTGTTTAAATAAAAAATAAATAAATGAGTTATTGAATTAGTAATTTAATAATTATGTGTCTGTCTCATGATATAAGAAATTATAAATTCAAATCCTGATAGCCCTAATTTTTTTACAGAATTTTCAATGTAAAAAAAAAGAAAAAAAAATTAACTTTGGAAACTAATTAATTCAGTAATGATATGAAATTAATCAATTGAATAAAAATCGGAAAAAATTAATTACCTTGTGGAAATTGACATTATCATTAAATGGCACAAGAAAATTGATTGTTGGTTTCCTGCGTAGCCAAGTAATTGTATTTCTACAAACAGGAAGAAGAATTAGAGCCATATTTAATTTTAAGGTCTCAGCTGCTCCTTTGGCTGTGCAGAGGCAATAACCCATCACTTCAAAAGCTGTTCTATGTTTGTACTGAATGAATTTCCATGTGAAAATTGATGAGCAAATCACCAACCACAATAAAACTATCCACCCTCTTCTCCAATAAGATCGAAACATCACTTCTGGCTTTGACATAATTGGCTCATCTCTACTATTATTGTTGTGGTTTGTAGGTGCTAGTGAGCCTCTTATTGGTAAACTTATTTTGAACAGAGTTGCTAATTGTGGTGGCTGCATAAGTGAATCATCACAAACAAAATTAGATAGTATGGGAAAAAAATCACATGACAATAATTTGATTTTTAGAGATAAAAATATTATTAATAATGTTAAATATAAGGAAAAGGGTATAAAAAAAAACTAGTATCAATATATGAAACACAGGTTTAAATTATGCACCTCAATAAAGCCCCTGTCTTGAGTGTCAAGAGTTTCCATGATTAAAGTAGCATATTCCTCTGCTTTGTCATGTGTTAGAGACAATTTATTTGTTGACCCAATTAGCAAAATAGCCTGCAAAAATTTCAAAATTTAGTAAAAATAAAATTTCAAGAAGCTTAAAGAGAAAAATATCGTTAGGATTTAAATTATGATTTTTTTATATTATGAAACAAATACTTAATTATTGAATAAAAAATTTTTCAACATTATAATATATCTAAATGGGAAAATTTGACTCAACTTGCTTGATGTCCATCTTATTAATTCTTCCATCCATATTTCTGTCGCACCTGAAAGAAAAAATTTATTGAAAGGGAATAACATATAAATTCTTGAAATATTATAGAAAAACAATTCTAAAAAAAATAAAAATTAATTTATATGAATTTGCAGGATCATTAATTAATTACATGTCAAAGAAAATTTTCACTCTTGAATCAAAGCAAGGGTCAGTCAATCGATGCCAGTAACTATGAAGTTCTCTTTTTGTGATATCATTTTTACATTCTTTTCCTCTTCCTCTTATTGCTAACAAAACCTCTTTAGCAAATTCTGGTGATTGTTGCATATCTGCAGAAATTAAAGGAAAATTTATTAATTAAATAATATAAAATAAAATGCAAAACCAAAATCAATAATTAAAAGTCCATAAGAAAGAAACTAGATAGTGAATAAGATAATTAACTATTAGGTACCAGTTTTAGGGGGTTGAGTAAATGGTTTTGTTTGAAGCTAACTTACTTGTTTCTTTCTTCTTCTTTTTTTTTTTTTATTATCCTAATAGTTAGGATATTTTCTAATCAATTTGCAATAATTTAGTTCACCTTAAAATCAGAATTCAAATAAACACCGAAACATAATCTGATAATAAATATATAATTTTTTAAACAATAGACCAAAAATCAATTTGCCATCTCAATGCTCAAAAAAAAAAAAAAAAAAAAAAAAAAAAATCAGAATTCAAAGGAAATAGAATTTCAAAATTCTAAATAAATTTATTTTTAAATAATTGAATAAATTTTATTAATTAAATTAATAATTATATTTAAAAATATAAATCATATCAATATAAATTAACATTATTCAAATATAAAAAGATGAAAAAAATTAAATTATTTGTGAATCGTAATAAAAATTAAAATTAAATTTCAAGAATTAAATTTCATTCCCATTTTCAGAGTGAATGAAATGTATATGCTATTAAAAGTACGTACTCTTATTGATACATAATCTTACATTATAGTTTTTTTTATTGACCTATTCAATAAATCATTATGCTAACTATTAGCTGCTAGATTTATGTGCAAGAAGTCATTATTCAAATTTCTTTACATTTTTTAAAATATTGGATGACAAGGAAAAAAAAAAAAAAAACTCCTTTAACCCAATAACTTGTTTAATTTTTAATTTTTTTTTTTCAAAAAGAAGATAGTCACATGAATAAAAGAGAGTGAAAATTAACTCAGTCCATTTGAAAAAAAAAATTATAGGAAAATGTTAAGAAAAAAAAAACTCATAATACCTATAGAAAAACCAAAATCCGACCACTTCATCACTGGTTCAGGGCCTTTTCCTGTGAAAGCCAGCCGTTCGAAACGCTTTTCCACATCCTTCCAATCAATGTTAATAAATCTCAGCCGTTCATCACTTGTCAAACCAGCTCTAGTACCACTCCAAGAAGAAGAAGAAGAAGATGAAGAAGAAGAAGACGGAGAAGTTGAAAGGGAGAGCTCTACATGAGATTCCATTGTGGTTTTTATTTTTTTTCTCAAGAAAATGAATATTGGTTCAATTCTTGGTAGAAAAAATTGAAAAAAAGTGTTGTAGTACTAGTTAAGCAAGTTATCAAAAGAAATGCATGCATATATGTAGGTTTGAATAATGAATTAGTAATTAAGAATCAAGAAAAGAAAGGAAAAAACAAATAAAGAATGGCAATGATTTCTTGAGAATTTGGTGGTTGAGTGTGGGAAATGAAAATCCAAAACTTTAATGGAAATTCATACAATAATTGTTAGAATATGATTGATTGGGTTTGGTATGAATAAGATAGAAATGAGAGAATTGGGTTTTGTTAGAAAGGAAGAGACTAGAGAGAACCTATATTCTATAATGAGAGAAAAAAACAAAGGTGGTTAAGTGAGAGCAGGTATTGTATAGAGAACAAAAATAGAGGAATTTATGAAAAGAAAATGGAAAGGTCATGGATGAGAGTCTTCTCTCCTCTCCTAACCTCTTTCTTGTATTTCAGGTAATGAGTTGTTTTGATTTTGATGAAGTAACCAAATTTTTTGTACTACATAAATTTATAATATATATGTATTTGATTAAGTACAGCTAATAAAAAAATACAATGAATTTTGACTGAGTTACAAGTGTTTTTATGATTGTGAGGTTGTGAACTTTTTTAACTTAATTTGAAAATTTAATTGAAAAAGGAAAAATAAAAAAGGAATAGAAAGCTACCTATGTACTATTAGTCTATTGCAGATTTTCATGTGGATATGTTATATACAACAGAGGTATAACCATAGAATAGATTGCCCACATAGCAAAGGAAAAAGAGGGTATTATTATTATTATTATGTGAAGTTTGCAGAGGCAAAGTCATGGAATGGAACATATTTGTAAAGGACAAAGTGGAAACTGATGTAGAATTGAAAGTTTGAAACTCCCAAGTCCTAACATTAATTTTAAGAAATTAAGAGTTTCATCAGTTTAATAATAGCATCTTCAATTAGTTATTTCTAACTTTCTTAATTAATTAATTTTTATACTTTGAAAACATTTATTAAATTATTTTGGTCAATATTCAAAACTTTATAGGGCACAGCATAACCCTTTTGACTAACAAATGCAAATAATAGATGTAATAATAAACTAATGGTATAAATACAATAGTGAATATAGTGAGAGTTTCATGTTTTAATTTTAATTTTAGTATATATATAGTAAATAGAAAAATATTGACACACCAAAATATAATTTAGTGGTAAGTATGGGTTGAGGGGGACTGCTATGTATTTTTACACAACAGCTCCTCATGTGACCTATTTTAATTACTTAAAAATTTTTTAAAAATTTTATTTTGATAGTGTTTGATGTAATGAATTTATTAATGTATTTTTCATTCTAAACAAAAATCATTTGGACTGCTAAAAATGTATTGGAAATACGTTAAATTTAGACCGTTAAATATAATATATAAAATTTATAATGCATTTTTAGCGGTCCAAATAATTTTTATTTAGTATAAAAAATACATCAATAGATTCATTATATTAAACACTATCAAAATATAATTTTTTAAAAATTTTTAAAATTTTTTTAAGTAGTTAAAATGGATCATATGAGGGGCTCTTGTGTAAAAATACACAGCAGCCCCCCTCAACCCAGTAAGTATATATTATCTTAAATGATAAAGTCAGTATTAATTATTTTTTTTAGTTAATACTAAAAAAAAAGGAAATATTGTAACTTACCCTTTAGTAAAAAATATTTACCTTATTTAAATGAAAATGAGCATTTCAAAGGTAGTAAATGATGCTAATTAGTTTTGGTGTATAACATGCATGCCCTTAGCAGTAAATTTGGGTTTTGACATTAACTTAGAGATAATAAACATTGTGAAGCTTTAAAACTTACATGGTTTGTTTATTTAACTTTTAAAGTTTTATTTGTTGATATTGAATCCTTGAATTTTTATTATCTTTTTTATATTGAAGATTTTTGTATAATAAAAATAAAATTAATGAGAAATTATATAACAATAATATATAAATTATTAAAATATTTATTATTTTTAAAAAATATATTATTTAATAAATAAAATTTGAAAAATTTTATGGATGAATAAGTGAGACTTTCGTTTTCTTCAACTTTAATAAATTTTATAACGAAAAATTAGTATAAATTTTTTAATATTTTAAAGTTCTTACAAATTTTATTTTTACCATTAAAAAATTCTCAATATAAAATATAAAAATAAAAATTAAAAAACTTAATGTGGACATATAAAACTTTAAGAACTCTATAAAGAGTTTTAAAATGAGTTTTTGCTTTTATTGTTTTCAAAATATTTATTTCTATAAATCTCAAGTTTAAGGGCCGCGTAGGAATTTTGGACTCCATGGGCTTTGACATCATAAGGGAGTATTGGGTTATCTTCTTTATTAAAATCCATGAATAGACAGCTTGGCTCGTCTTTGAATTTGGGTTTGAATTGGTTATGTTGGCTCATCTCCACTAAAATGGCTTTGATGACGCTTAACATTATATTTTGCTTTCAACTTGTGTTTTTACTATGCCCGACTTTGTCCCTTAACTTCTATTTCCAACGTATCATTACCAGGATTCACTGCACAGATTATGCAGTATATTGTGTATTATGAACTGGAATAGAATAAATGTTACATTTGACATAGTATCTTACTTTAGCCAGAATTGCTTTCAGAATACTAATGAAGGATATATTAGAGAATCATTTTAGCATTTTCTAAGGCGAGATAATATTGGTAAATCTAGCTCTAATTGAGACTCGAGACCTCTAAATCAAAGATTCACTGATCATTAGGTATAGTTTATATTTTCCTTTGGAATTTTTTAATTTTAATGTGAATGGTTTTTAAATGAACTGAAGAGGAAATTCAATGTCATTGTTAAAATTAGTATGTGGTAAACAGAAAAAAAAAAAAAAAAAAGGTAGAGAATTAGTTATGGAGCACGAAATAAGAATTAATACCCTTGCTTATGCAACCATTGATCAGCAAGATAATCTATGCCTCTCATCAACATCTACTGGGAATGAAATTATTTCATTTCCTTATCATATCGTAACGTTACATAGGGCAAAAGGATTTTTTTTTTCTTTCAATACAATAATGACATCAAAACAACAAAGACAAATAAAAATGGAATACAACAATTTTCAGAATTTTCCCTTTAACTAGTTATAATTTCAAATGTTCCCCACCTTACCAATCTTCAAATAAACAGGAAATTTAACAGCCTTTATATCATTCCCATCTTCATGCCGAGCATTCTTGAATTTCTAAGTAACTTCATCTCTCAAAAGATTCACACTTTTTTCTCTAGCTATCTGATAAGCAACCTTAAATAAGTTAAAAACTTATCCAAACTCATAACTCTCTCAATGACAAACTTAAATGGCCTGTGTGGTCAGTACCCTCAACTGGGTTAAATGGAAAATGGATATTGTTATACTTGTCAGATACCCATTTCCACCCTGCCTTCCAATAAGGATTAGTATTAACGGCATAAAATGGGTTAAGAGCAGAGTCCACAGAGTCATTAATCTCTGGTATTGTGTAGCACCAAGCTGCAATTACTCCATTGTGTTTTTTGAGTACCCATTTCGGTTGTTCATAAAATTTAGGCAAATCAAAACAATGGAGGGCTTGAGGAATTGTAACTAAATCCACACTTGATTGTTTTCATATATATATTGTTCGAATTCGTTCATGGGATTATTGGAGGTGTGTGTTGGTATCTTATATTCGCAAGTTTTGGTGCAAATTCTAGCTAGCTGTTTCAATCTAGTGTCCGTGGTTTTAACATTCTTGTAAATCCCAGCCAGCTGCAGGAAAGAAATTCCATTAGAATATGTATATTAAAAAAAAAAAGTCTATTAAATGTTCATTAAGGTTCAAATGGCTCAATTAAAGGTTTCTAATATGTTAACGATGGACTATCACATTAAATAATTCAAATGCCAGAACTGCATATGCATTACTTATAAAATAAAAATAATATTTTATCAATTGCGACTCAATTAATATTTGAGGATAAATCTCACATCGAATGTTACAAAATACAAATAGTGCAAGTCACTAACTATTTATATAGGTAAACATAAGTTGAATCTACAATGAATTAATTGGTATAACTAGAAAATTTACAATGATATCATAGCTAACTAGTCTACATTTTAATGATGTTTAGCACAAATTTTTTTATGCAACTATATATATTTTTTATTTTCAACATCTGTATCAAATCCATTTGATTAATGATAATTGTTGGTTGTTAGATAGTCAAATAATTACTGTTTATAAAAACTCCAATTTTAAATTTTTTAAAATAATTTCCATTTATTTAAATAAAAAAACTAAATTATCATTTTAAAAATAATATTAAAATATAAATATGAATATAAATATTTATTCTTAATAGTGATTAAACATATTAACAACTAACAATTAATAATAATTTTAGTAAATACTTTTAACAATAAACTATTATATAATTAACAACCGCTAGTAAGGGCGGAGCCGGCCAACCCTCCTTGCTTGGGAGGGCCAGTTATAATTTTCTTTTCAACCAAACAAAAGTTAAAAATAAGAAGCTTTGAATTTGCCTATCACGTCCTAGAAATGAAATATGACTGTCCTAAGGTGTAGGACTCTCCTACATTACCAACACTAGTATAACCCCTACTATGAATTCTTCAACAACCAATTCTCATATGTCAATCCTAACTCAAATTCAACACAAGTTCCTCATATCACAATCCAACATCAAACATTTAATTATATAATCCATAACTTGTTAATTAATTAATTTACAATATTTATCTACATAATAAACACATAAACTACAAACTAATCTAGTTTAACCATGAAACTACTAAAGATCACAAAAATAATATTGTATAGAATAATTACATGGTCAAAGAAACCAGGTTCCTTTGCGGAAGAAGAAAGCCTCAGGGAACCGTTTTCGACTACACCTGACTTGAAAATATTAAACTATTAAAAATATAAGTTTTACAACTCAATAAGTTATAAACATATTATCATGGACAAAGGCTGAATAAATAATAGGTAATTTACCAAATATTCATATCAGAGATAACAAATAACAATATAATAATCAAGGTAGTCTAGGTCGCATGAGTCAATGAATAGGTAAAATGAAGGAAAATAAAACATAACAGATATAAAGTCTCGTGCTCGTATATATCTCATTAGCTACATTTATAGTAATTTAAACTCGTGAAATGACATAAGATTGATCAAATCTTATAGCTAGGTTAAACTTTCCTAGTTAGGGTTAATAAATTAATCAATATGCACATTATCGATGATATTTATCCACTACTCCATCGGATGATAGTTCTGTCATGTCATTAGGTATGACTACAATAAAATTTTAAGACATAATTAAGCTCACATCAGGTATCAATAAATCATGGAAAATCATAGCAAATCAATCAATATTTCAATAGATACACTAAGTCTTTACAAGGGTCTATAATGTCAATATAATAATAATCAAGTATAAGATTTCACATGAAATTGGATCAATGTCAATTAGTTAAAATATGTTTAAGTTCCATTGGAATTCAAGTATCAAATGATAATAAACTTTAGGTCAAACAATTGGTGGATTGAAAGTTGGTTTCATTGAGACATTTTAACAAACACATTGTAGGCAAAATTTTAACAAACATGAAGTAAGATTTTTGGCAATATTCTTTAAGTCCATTTGGTCAATTAACAAACTCACAACACAATCAAAATATATAAGTATCAAATTTGTCCAAATAGCAAATGAAATAAGGTAAATATTGGCAAATAATTAACAAAAATTCAATGGAAGAAAGGAAATGGGCATTCGACCATACATGGGAGTTTAGGGGGAAGGCTTTTTAATTTCAACCAGGGATTCAATTGGGCATAATATTGCATTTATAACTCACCTCAAGATTTATTTGGAGCAAAATCACCTTAAAACATCAAAATTCACTTTAAGCACAATTATTCTTTATCATCACTTCTACCACCTTTTTTTTTGTTCCTTGCTTCTACAATACAAATTTCACATGTTTTAAACTTATTTGGATATAAATAGACATATTCTACATTCATTAGAAATTAAACTCATTTATTTTGAATTTTGATTTTTCACATAATCTCTATTATAAGCCTAAAGTTCCCTATAACTATATATATGTTTCTAATTCCTAATTAATCATTTATAACTATCATACTAATCATAATTATTGAAAAGAAAACAAGTTTAGAGTTATTACCTCAAATTTCTTCAATTTCACAACTTTGCTCCTTTAGAAACTTTTAATTTTTTCTTAGATTTTTGGTGAGAATTCTTGTTGCTATTAGGTGTTTAGGCTTAATTTAGGGTGTAAAATTAATAAGGTTTAAGTTTGGAAAGTTTTGGATGGAAGAATTTTAGAGGAAGAAGAAGAAAATAGAGATAGAAAATGGACAAGGTGGTTTGGCCACTTCATGAAGAAGAAGAAGAAAATAAGGCCAAAAATATAATTCTCTAGAAAATTTAAGATATTTTTGAATTTTTAATATTTATAATTTAGCCCTTCAACTTTCTTTATTTATAAATTTATCCAAAAAATTTTAATATTTACACTTTAGCCCTAAAATTCATTTTAGATACTACTAATTTTCATAATTTATTTTTCATGTAAATTTTGGGTTTCATAATTAATTTGATAAAATTCTGTATTAAATTAGGTATTTTAGGTATAAATTTAGAAATTCAGGTACTAAACTGTTATTTTATCTCTAACTGTCTATTTTAGATATTAGATTATTATTTTACGTCTAACTGTTTAATTAAAAAGTATAAAGTCAACTATATTAATTATAGAGTCTTATTTATAAATATCGAAAAATTCGGAGCGTTACATTAGCCTCAAATAAAGACAAATCTTTTTAAAATTATAGGTTTAATGTTTGAAAAATCTAAAATTTTATAATTTTTCAATTTTGTCAAAAAATTTAAATTTTATTAATTTTATCCTATTTTTAAAATTAGCTATAATAATTATGATCGATTTTTAAAAGTATAATTGAATTTTTTTTTTAACTATATGATGTTACATTTAACGTGGATTAAAAATATTATTATACTTTTATTTGCTTATTTAAAAATTATTTCATATTTAGATTAATTATACAATAATTATAAAATATATTTGACTGTGAAAAAAATATATTTTGATTGAAAGATTTTGTTTTGTTTAAATGATATTTTGAAAAATCAAATATTTTATTATTGTCGGATTAATAATTTAATTTCTTTTAGCATATAAAAAAATTAACTTTTTTTTACAAAGGGGAAAAAATAAATTATAATTTTATTCAAATTAAAATATATACTTACAGATATATATATATATATATATATATATATATATATA
>CANXYC013240763.1:0-30300 GCA_948193065.1 Aleurites moluccanus
ATTATACTCACCTCGTATTTATTTATTATTTTTCAGGAACAAGGTTGTAGTGGTGGTTGTTTCCCAAGTCATCTCTTTCTCCGGCTTGGAATTTCAAAAACTCCAATGTAATTATTTATTTTGAGGAATCATATTTATATACTCTTAGAGCTTTATGGTACTGTTGGGTTGGTAGTTGTGAGTGTATATAAATACTTTGTTTAATGAAAGTGACAAATGATATGAAATATAAATGATGTGAATAAGTTAAAGAAATAAAGATTATAGAAGTGCTATAAATGTTAAAATATAATTTTTGACTTGATATAGAAGTGTTTTATATATGACTGTGAGAACTGTGAAGTTGAGGTTATAAGGATAGTGAAAATATTGGGAGTGTAGTTTCTATATAGGTGGTGTAATAGGACAAATATATCATGGTATTAGATTGAAAATATAAGGGAAACCCTAGCAAAATTTCTATAAGAGTAATAATTATCAAGTAGAATACAAAAATAAATGAATGGTTTCAAGTATGAATGATTGATATTGGCATGTTAATGGGTTCTACGGGTATCTGGTGACCTTAAGTTTACCCATGCCCTACGACCGTCACGGCCCAAAAGTGGGTCGTGACATGCACACAATCCTATTATTTTCCCACACAGGGAAGGCATTCTGACTATACATCTACTAGGTTCAGAATACAAATATTGATAACAGATGTTCTTAAAATCAAAGAACATTCTAGAATAATCGATTTATACTATAATAACAAATTGGTTCCAAAGGAATGGTTAACAATACCAACTCTAAAATATAGCAATGGAAACAAAATTATATTTATAATAAAAATCGTTGGTCTAAAGAAATACCAACAATTGCATAGATATACTCAAAATGAGTGTTAACGAAATAATCATATATATGTATATGTAAATACATATAAAACACATATGCATAACTCACCTCCATAAAGCCACAATCAAAACCAAAGCTCAAAATTTTTCAATCAAGCTCCAAATCAACAATTACACTTAATACTCTAAGCCTAGCACATTACAACAATTTACAAATTTAGGGTTTTCCTTATCCAACATTACCCATAACAAATTCTTTCAATTAAAAACTCTCTAAAACTTATTTAGATAGTTCTTAAACTTAATTTAACCATTCCTTAAGAAAATCATAGAAGAATAGAAGAATTGATACTATTCATCATTTACCATAATTCTTCTAACAATCAAAATCTATAGCCATTAATACATTTAGTATACTCATCATAACTCATACATAAATTTTCTAACAACCTATAATCTCAAATCATAATAGAAATCAAATTATGGAGAAAATACATTTTTCTCCTCAAATGAAGATTTTGAAGAAATCTTGACTTAAAATGATTTAATAGCTTTCTCAAAGTGTTGGTCTTCCAAAATGAAGAATTAATGTGAGTATTAATGACTTAGAAATGCAGATGAAACAAATTTAGGGTTTGGTGGTTGAGAAATAAAGAAGAGAGAAAAAATAGTTTAATTTTTGGATGGTTGACAAATAAGCAGATATATATAAAATTCGACGATTCACTCCCGTGAAGAAGGACCCATGCCTATGAAGGTCGACTTTTCACGCCCGTGAAAACGAATTTCACGCTTATGAAAACCATCTGATGAAAATTCGAAATTCAGACAGAAACTTTTTGTACGCCCTTGAAGACTAATTCATGCTTGTGAAGGTATGCTTCATACCTGTGAAAGAAGGTTATGAGACGATTCTTAACTTCTCTCCAACCTAACTTAATCAAAACTCAACCAAACACAACTTAATTTATGAAACTCTCCCTAAGATCTATCTATACTCCACAAATCACATTTTATTAGACTGAACTAGCAGAAAATAAAATAGAACAGATCAGAAAATTAAAATTTATCACAACTCAACAAATTTATTAAAAAATAATCAATAAGAGTATAGAACACAAGCAATACAGGTAGAAAATATTACAGAATGACATCCCCCTAAAACTTCTTAGGCATGTTTGACTGAAATATTATTACTTTAGCTACTTGTAATAGGTGTTGGTGTTTTCTTTCCACCACCCCATTTGGTTTAGATGTATAGGGACATGTCTTTTGATGAATGATTCCTCGTTCATTCAAGAAATCTTCACACAAATTGTTTACAAATTTCGTTCCATTATCACTCCTAAGCTATTTAACTGGTATACTTAATTGGGTCTTGACCATGTTGATAAATTGTTTAAGAAGAGTGGCAATTTGTGTTTTATCTTTGAGCAAGAATGTCTAAGTTCCTCTACTAAGATCATCTACTATGGTAAGTACATAGTAACAATATGTTAATGAAAGTATCTTGTAAGCTCTTTATATGTCAATGTCTATTAACTTAAAAATATGGAACCTATATATGTGACTCTTTTGAAAAGGAGTCTTTGATAATTTTCTAAAGGACAAAGCTTATAAATTTTATAAATCTTATTAAATGAGACGGTCAAATTGGGACAAGTACCCGATGGGACGAATTAAATTATCATCCCTATTTATAACGCATAATATTTTCTAGAAGATATTTGTCATAACTCTTAAAATTTATCAGCGAGGTTGGTTGAGATTTTTATATGGACGGAGTCCTCATAGGGCCCAGGTGGCTTAGGGTCATCCCGGTGAAAAAAAAAAATTATTAATCTGTAGAAGAAAAAAAAATTATTTGATCCATTTGAGTGTAGTTTTTTTTTATATAAAATTAATTCTCGACCCACCCAAGATTAATTAAAAATATCATTAATCTATAAAAAAAAAATTATTTGATCCTATTAATTTATAGAAAACTTTTTATTTGATCTATTTAAGTGCAGTTTTTTACATAAAATTAATTTTCAGCCCATCTAAAATTAATTAAAAATGTCATTAGTCTATAGAAAAAATTTTATTTGGCCCATTTAAACTTAACTTTCTAGATAAAATTAATTTTTGGTCTATCAAATATTAATTTTTTGGTTTCGTCTCTGTTTTTTGTGTCTTGTTAATGCCTCTAAAACTGTTACGATGAGACCTTTTTAGTTTGTAAATTATGAATATTAAGATAATTAGTATTTATATATGTAAAATGATCATCATCATATTGATGAATTTCAAATGTTAATTGTGCCTCATTTTGGGTCTTTTATTATGCAAGTATTGTGAACTTATATTTTGTATTTGATATTTTTTGGTTTGGACCAACTGAGTAGGTGTGAGAGCACAAGAAAACTTTTTTGTGAGTTCATTGTTTCTGTTACATATGTTGATATGCATATGCTATTAGTTAAACTTGCATTTTTTATCATGTTGAACCTTCTTTTTTTGTCATATTGAACCATTTATTAGTAAAGTTCTATTGGTCTACATATATATTGTCAATATAGTCATTTTCTATAAATTAGACCATATGAATTGGATGCATTACTACATTTTTTTTTTTACTTTTGTTACTAACCGTTGTGCTGTCAAAATGTATTTGCATTTTATAATGTATTACATTGTCAATTTTTGGGATATATTAGAGTGCAATGCACTATCATTCTCTAGCCAATATATAGTGTGAATTTTACTAAGATATTGTTGTCCTTATACCTCTTATTTTATTCAGTTAACTTGTGTGATTTTTTGTCCAATATCATATTTATGAACAAGTAAAGAAATCTAAAGCAACTAAAAATGATAACTTGTGTGATTTTTTGTCCAATATCATAATTAGAATTTCATTCAATTACAAACACCTTGCATACATCAATGTGTAATACATTATGGCAAGGCAAATCTCCATTCTCTAGACTCCTATTAGAAAACAAAAACAACAACATCATCATAGCACCAAAAACAACAAAAAACCACTTGAAAAATCTACATAGTTTCTTCACATTCATTTTTCTCAGCTACAACTTAACATATGCCTATTACATCTTTAAAAGTTTATTTAATCACTTTGTAATTACTTTAGATGCTCTTGATTTCGAGCTAAATCTATGAGGGTTTCCATCTCTCTTACATGAAAGTAAGCTATTTTGTCTTCATAATCTCTAATCTTCTCCATCAATTGTGAATTCTTTCAACCTGTTTGAAGAATTTGTACTTTCAACCTCCCCTAAGTTGACCACACCCATGAAATTTCTTACCCTTATTATTGATGTTAATAATGTCCTAATCAGTGAAGGCAATCCACATTCACACCTTCGAATCTCTTCACTCACAACTTCACTATTACTGCCACTGCTTTCATCCACTTGTATTGGCAATTGAGAGTTCATCTTCTACCTTCAAGGTAATAAATTTTAGGGTTTTAAAGATTAGAGATAAGATTTGGGGAATAAATGAATTATCTGAATTAATTAATTAATTTTATTTATTTTTCAAATTACTATTAATTTCTTTTTCCATTTTAAATATCTATTTAAAATATTTTATAAGCTAAATGCCACGTTAGAGGAGCCAAGCCATATGATTGGCCAGTGTGTCTCCACATGCATACCTGATTTTGCAAAAATAATTTCTATAGGTCCCTATTTGTAAATGCGTAAAATCACTTAGTTATTTTTTAAAATTTTCCCAAAGATTAATTTTTATATTTTAATTTATAATTATTCCTTCTACTCTTCATAATATTTTTCAATATTTTATTTAATATTTTAAAGTTTAGACATTAATTTTCACATCTTTTTAAATCTATATCAATATTTATCAATATTGATATTTTAATCGATATTTTCATAATTTTAAAATCTCAATATTGTGAATATCGATTTTAAGTTATTGACTTTTATCGTATTGCTAACACATTCCTCATAATTTCCATCTCTTTAAATAATTGAGCTTAGATATTTATAATAAGTATTTTGCAAAGAAGATACTCGATCTAAATTAACTCCCTTATTATCTTATTTTATTATTTTTTTTTTTCATTATCCCATTTCAATTTTCACTAAATCTACAATGCAAAATGTACATATTCTGACTTAGTTTTGCTTAACTTGATATCTTTATTTTCTAAAATATTTCTCTACAATTTTTATTTTTTATTAACTCCTTTTTGCATTTCATCTATCAACTTTATGTCATCTACAAACATCATACACTAATAATACTAATCATTCAGAGAAAAATATTGGAAAACAAAAATTTTAATTTAGCTCTATCACTACCGCTGACATAAATAATTAATTTCCTATAATAAATTTAATTCATATATAATGTAATTATGTTAATAATTTTACACCTCATACCTTTAAAAATCTTTTAAAATTTAATCTCTCTCTCGTGAAATCTCTCTCTTGAAGCAGTGAAAATGTACCTTTCTCACTTGAAAATATCATCTTCACTTCAATCTTAAGGTAATAAATGTCATCATTTTCTGTTTGATTTTTTTTTTGGCCAAATTTGTCATTCTTTTCATTTTGACCTACATTCTTATTTATTTTTTTTATTTTTAAGAAAAGTATTTAATACCCATATTCTTAAATTTGAAGCATGGCAACTAACTCTAATCCAACACAAAACTTACCCATCACTCGATCAATTGATATATATCATGTTTGAAAACTCAAATTTTATAAAAATTCAATTTAATTGAGTTATATTTTGACTATTCTCATATTTATAAAGTTATAACTAATACAATTTAATTTGTTTGACTTAAAAAAATCATTTTAAAAGAAATAAAATCCTTCCAAAATGATTTTTTTTTTAAGAATTCAATTTATTTAATGAACTCTGTAATTAAAAATCCAAAATACTCTCATTTAAATTAAACATGATTTTTCTAATATAAGTATAAGATGAATGAATAACTATATTTTTTTTCAATTACTCCGAACAATATAATTCAAATAAATTTTATAAGATGAATGAATAACTATATTTTTTTTCAATTACTCCGAACAATATAATTCAAATAAATTTTATCACTTTAAAATTAATTCTAAACACATATATTTTATCATTAATTAAATTGAATTTGCATATGATTTATTCCAAGCAGAAGATTTTTTTTTCCACTTTGATTCTTATTATAGAAGGCTCGTAATAGAAGTTTTATTTTTCTTTTCTTTTTTAACTTTTTAATGAAAGTTTAGTAAATTGATAGTTCAACCACTCAATTTAGGTAAGTACACAAGTTTTAAAATACTAAAACCATTATCTTCATCCCCAATATTAACTTTATATTAATTATTAAAATCTTCTACATTTTATTTTAATATAAAATTTCTTTTTTTTTTATTCTAATTTTATGGGATTTTTGTTTTAAAGTTGTACTTTAATTATTTAGTTTTGTTAATTAATAATTTTATACCTTAGATGTTGTGACTTTGAACTTTCCATATATACTGGCTAGTTCTTAGAGCATCTCTAATAGGTTGTTTAAAAATATAAATATTTTTATTTTAAAGAATCAATGATAAATTATGAATTTCAATAGATTCTTTAATTTGAAAAAATAAAATACAGAATGAAACTTGACTCTTCATATGTAAAAAATCAAAACTAATTCTCTACATAAAATATTTAATGTATATATATATATTAAATATTTTATAGTTTTCAAAACAAAATAATTACTGATTATTTTTAATAATTAAAGAGGGAAAAAATATTAAATTATGATTATTTATTGAAAAATTAATTTTGAAGAGTCATTATATAAAGATCTATTGAAGTTTAAAAAAAAAAATAGCTCTCTATTTTATAAAAGTATAGAAAATATTTTTTTATTTTAAATATTATACTCTCTAAAATAAAGAGTTATATTGAAAATGCTCTTAATAGTTAAGGATTTTATTAAACTCTAGTTTTTTTACATTTTTAAGCTTTAAATGATTTTTACTTAAAACTTTTGATTAAAACTTTTGATTAGAAACAACAGGTACTTATCTCACACACACTGTCACACTTTTTCTTTACTTTACATTAATTGTTTTATATATATTTTTTGTATTAAAAAAAAACAAATATATATATTTTTATTATTTATCAGAAAAATAAATTGTTCTCGACGCATTGTTAATTGTTATGTTGTATACATTCTTTAATCTTAATTATATATATATATTTTCATTCATACTCAATTAGTAATGGTAATACAAAGAACAAAAATATTTATTTGTGGAAATAATAAAATGAAACTATAATATTTATTTGTGGAAATAATAAAATGAAACTATGTAAAAGAACAGTGGTATTTATATTAATACTTTTCCATTAAATTATTATACTATATAATGTTATAATATATATATATTATTTATTTTTTAAAAAATATAATAAATAAAATAATAAACATCAACAAATATAATAAATTAATAAGATAAATATCGATACAAATAATGTTTTCCTTATTCTAATTTCCTTATATATATATATATATATATATTCACATGAATATATCAAATTGATATAAATAAAAAGAAAATATTCATTTTCTATCTAATTATGGACGGATACAGAAATTTAAAAAGAAAATAAAAATTTTAAAAATAAATAATATGATAATGAAATAAATTTATTTAAAAAATATAAAAATAATAAAAATATCAAATGTATATTTTAATTAAAAATAATAAAAAATTATTATAATAATATTAGAAAAGAAAATGAAAGAAATTGTAAAGAAAAATGAAAGAAAATAAAGAAAAATTGAAAGAAAATAAAGGAAAAAAGTAAAGAAAAATAAAATAAAATAATATTTTATTAGGAATTAAAGAATTAATTTTTAAAATTTAAGAATTATTTAAATAATTTTATCAAATTTAAAGGATTAAATTATAATTTTATTAAATTTGAAGGATTATACTTTTATTTCCACCTAATAATTTCAAATACATTAAAGGCAGAATGCTAACTGCTTGGGAATAAAGTTTTAAATTGACACCGGAACTTGTGTGTCAATTAATTAAGGTAGCAGTTTTTTAAATTTAAAACAGTTTTGAATGCTGACCTTACCTATAAATTTATGGAAAAAAGAATATTCCAGAAACCATACCTACATCATAAATGTGTTCAATTGATATACTCCAATAAGAATTCAAAGTTTGTTTCAATAAAATTTTATGATTTTTCTTTATAAATAATAAAAAAGAAAATTTAAAGTAATGAAAAACTTCTCAGCTAAATTATTAGATTTATATACTTTTATTATGTAAGTTTGATAAATTAAAAACAAACAATTAATTATAATAAATATATAAAGTTTCTCTATAATTATGCATAAAAAAGATAAATTAAAATAATTATATTATAATAAAATAAATAAAATATTTTATTTATTTTAAAATAAACGTTTTAAATATAAAATATAATATCTGGAATAAAAGAAATGAATAAATTTTTTTAAGAAAATTGATATAATAGTGGTTGAAAACAATTGATATAAAAGTATAGTAAAATTTTTATAAATTAATACTCAATAAATTAATTATTTTTATTAATATAATAATTTTTTATGGTTTTAATTGGGATTAATATGTTAAATTAATAATTTTGATAAATTAATAAAATAATATTTTAAAAAAAAACTTTACATAATTATATAGTTTCATTTATATTATAAATTAATAATTTATAAATATTATATATGTAATATATTATAATATGTATTTTATTAAAATATAACTGTGAAAATTATTTTAAATTTAAGTACTTATACTCATATTTTTTTCATTTCATTTAATTTATCACTTTTTTTTATTTAATTTATTTTAATTCATATTCAATTAATTACATTTTTTTTCAATTAGTTCATATTTTTTCATTTCAATTAATTTGTATTCAATTGATCACATATTTTTTCAATTCATTTAATTTATATTAAATTAATTATAATATTGATAAAAATATAATAAATTTTTAGCTGATAAAATATATATTTATTAAATTATAAATATTTTTTAAATTAATAAATTAATTAATATTTCTTTAAATTAATAAAATTTATGAGTTCTAACTCCATTAATTTATACAGATTTTACGGTATGTATTTATATTAGTATAACTACTTTTTAGAATTTTTATTGAAATTTGAAATATAATTTCATACACAATTAGATATATGGGTAGTTAGCTTAATATTTTATCAATTTAATTAATATATGGACAATTAATTTAAACAACGATAAATTCATTTATTAGTTTTTATTTTATTAAATTAAAATAAAATGGTTATTTATATTTCTTACAATAAAAATCATGTTTTATGATACAAATAATTTATCTCTTAAAATTCAAGAGGAAAATTGATAAAAGATTTAACATGATATTTTACAGAATGATTTAATATTTAAAATTAAAATTTTAAATTATTTAATAACATTTTATTTGTATATTATTTAAAAATTTTTAATTGAATTAAAATTTATTTAAAATGATAAATAAAAATTCTATCCTTTAAATTGATATTCACTATAATAAATCATAAAAAAAATATATAATTAAAAAGTTTTTAATATTTATATTATTAAAAACTTTAAAATTTAATTTTTTTTAGAATTTTTAACATTTAATTTTAGATTTTATTTTTTAATATTTAATAAATTAAAAAAAATTAGTTTCCATAAAAAAAATAAATAAATTGAGTGATTAATGTTCGTTACAATGGAAAATTGAAATAGTACATTAAAACCAGTGACAGAAAAAGACCCAACTCCCAACAGAAAACTACCTACCACCATTTCCCTCCTCTCTCTACTTTCTCTCTCTACTCTCTTTGCTTTTCTTGGCCTATTCATGTCCTTAAAAAATATTTAAAAATCAAAAAATTAAAATTAAATTCTCCCACCAAACAGAAAACAAAGACAAAAGCTTAGTTTGCATCTCCTTCACGTTGCCTAAACCTTCTATTCTTCTTCTTCTTTTCTTTTCATCTAACCCTCAAAAAACCAACCTTTTTTTTTTGGTCAAATCTAAAATATTTAATTCTCAATAATCCCAAATTCTAGGGTTTCTTTCTATTCTCAGAAACCCTAGAATTTCTCTTCTTCTTCAACTTTTTTTTTTTCCTTCAATTCAGGTCTGTTCCTTTGACTTTTTTTTTTTTTTTTTTTTTTTTTGCTTTTCAATTCAATGCATTTTCTCTGTTTGGTTTCTGAGAAACCGGTGAAAAGTAAACGAAATAAGGAAAAAGGACAAAAAGATTCAAACTTCTCTTTTTCTTTTTCTTTTTTTTTTTGCGTGTTCTGCATTAACTGAATTCTGTGTTTTTGTTTGATTGATGATGGTGTAAAAGGAATTAAAGAGAATTGATTGTGAAAATTCCATTTATCTATTTACTTTTGTTTTGTTTTCTCGGAAAGTAATTAATAATTAATGTTAAGTGTATGTGATTAGTTTTGGTTTACTGAGTGCAATTTTTTGGTTTTTGGTTTTTGTGTTCTTTGATTGAAGTTTCAAGAAGTATACATTAAACTTTTTGCAAGTAGATCATGTACACAGTTGTTTAAATGTTTATATTAACTTCATTACTTGTCCGGAATTTGCCTTCTTTTTTTCTTGGGGTTCATTATGTCGCAGCAGTTGTGAATTATTTAACATTGGAATAGAATTTTGACTTGGAAATTTGAGTGCAATTTGACTGTCTGTTTAGTTGCTGAAAAAGGTGGGAAAAGAAAAAGTGGGTTTTGGAAATATGGAAAAAGAAGGAGGCAATAATTGACGAGGGTGAATGTGAGAATTTGGTGAAAACTGCTCAAATTAGTGTCTTGATAGTTTCAAAATATAGTATAAAGTATGCATTAGATAAATCAATCACTGTTTACGTTTTTCAGATGGTGAGCAATGCAATATTTTTACTTTGTTAAGATTGGAGGAAATATATGCCTTTGACCTCTGAATGACATTTGCCATTTATAGAGAAATTTTACATTTTTGAAAAATTAGGAACTGCATGATTATAAATTTTGTTAAGAGAGTTTTTTGGTCTAATCTGCTTTGCATTATGTTGGGTTAAATTCTCTAATTATTTCTTTCTTTATGACATTGTAAAGTCTTGTGGCATTTGTCTTCTGGAGAAGGGTTAGTAAGCATATACAAGGTCCGTTGTTGACAGAATGCTAGAAATAAAAGCTTTCAGTAAGTATTCATAACAAATGTCAAATTATTTTGTTCCTAATTCACAGTTCCAATTTTTGCATCAGCTTCAGCAATGTCGAGTGTGGAAGAGCCACTTGGACTTGACAAATTGCCAAGCATGAGTACTATTGACAGTATTCAAAGGTTCTCATCTGGTGCTTGCCGGCCTAGTGCTGATGATATGGGAATGGGAAATTCCTGGATTGAAGGAAGGAATTGCAGCTCATCCAACAGTTGTGAGTAAGTAAGCATTAATAAGGAGTTGTCCAGACTATGTACTACTGGAGTGCCACCATCATCGTAGCCTTCTTGAACCACAACCACTGCTATGGTCATTATGAATGGATCATTATTGCTCCCACCAACACCCACATGGACATATAAGGAAAATGTCCTTTTAAAAAAAAATTATTTTTTCTAGTAGCAAAAGCAAAAAATCACATATTTACCCAACATTATTTTGTTATTACTTGGCTTTTTACAAAACCTGAAAATAAAAAAAACTGTTAAAAGCAGAGTAAATTGTATCCGAGTTTTCTGTTCCATTGCTTTAGCGTCAATAAGTCAAGTTTGTTTCTGTTCCTTTACATGCGTAGAACTATTGGATGTTTGAGCTATTCAATTATCTATTTCATCTTAACTACAGATCCTTAAGCCTCCATTCACATGCAGGGAAGATTATGAGGAGCATACAAGAGAGACTTTTCCTTGGAGAAGACATACAAGGGATCTATCCCGAGGTGACTCCTTTAATCAAAGGACAATGAGCTTAGGCAGGAACCATGTTGTGTGTGGAACAGTTTATGACTCACGGTTCCTTCCAGATCGTCAATATAACTCCAAGTCCAAGTCCTATGACAAAGACGTGCGGAATTTAACAAATAAGGTGATTCAATAACTGAAAATAAAGCTGTATATATTCTTTTTCCCTTCTTGTGAGATGATTGGTGTTTCTGGTTATCTTCTCTAATTAACAAATGAAATTTCTGTCTTCATTTCTTGTCATGGTTGCATCTTTCCTATGTTTAACAATTTAATTCATGGTTCAGATCTACCAAATGTTCAATTTAACTTATTTAAATTGTGAACTTTTATCTGCTATTTGAACAAAGCAGTTTTTGAGAGGCATACCACCATTTGTGAAGATAGTAGAAGTCGGTCCAAGGGATGGACTACAGAATGAGAAAAATATTGTACCTACAAATGTAAAGATTGAATTGATTCAGAGACTAGTCTCTTCTGGGTTGCCAGTTGTTGAGGCTACAAGTTTTGTATCACCTAAATGGGTTCCTCAGGTAATTTACTGTAATTATATAAGTCCTCATTTTACTGAAATTATGTCCTCGTTTTTCTTACTTTACTACTGCTTTATTGATGTGATCTTTTTAGGATAAGTTAACACATAACTCAATTTGAGGCCTAATGCAGATATATATGCATGGATATGATTTTTATCAATCATTCTATAATTTGTATTTAGTGATAATATACCTGGAAAACAAGTTTGATATAAGCAGTTATATTCCTGGTATAATTGTTTGAATTGCTTGCATCAACTGGCTTCTTTCAAATTCAATGTTTTCCTGCAAGGAGATGGAGATTTGGTGTTTGCTTTTTTACAGAGCTGCAGCAGTTCGTGCTAGTCTAAGTTTATGTAATTACTTTCACCAACTTGTACGTTGCCTTATTAATTTTTGTTATTAATTATCATTGCATATAAACCAAAAAAATATAAGTGAAATTTTGCAATTTTTATGATTATTCTATGTATTTCCTTACCAATGTACTGTTTAATGGCCGGTTTAGACTAAAAGTTGCGTGACTCAAGATTAAGGCCAATTATCTTCCCTACCCTTTATATTAGTTGTCTGCTCATTATACCATTCTTTCTAGAAGCTACTTATGAACCTCGTATCTTGTTATTTTCAATAGCTATGCTCTTAGCTGTTCATAAACAAACATGCCAGCCTTGTTTTGGAGAAGTTGCCCATCCACTTTTTTTTTTTTTAATTTCTTGCATCTGTAAGCATCAATTATAGAATGCTAAATGCAATTGATAGCATTTTGTAAAATACTCATGATTAGGTGCTATGGTACTGTAAAAGTTCCATCATGGAATCAAGAATTTTTATATTTATTTTTTGGCTAAAAAAGTTTTTTTTGCGCGTTTCTAGTTGTGTTTTAGTATAACATATAATCTACATCATGTATGAAATCATGAAATGTAAAATCCTTAATGCCTAAAAATGCCTGTATAACGGAAGAAAAGGATAGTTTTATACTTCAATGCCCATGTTCTTTCTGTGTCAAATGATCTTCTTTTTTTAAAATTCTTGTGTCTATGATTCTCTTTTTAGTCATGTATTTCTGAGATTAATCGTGGGATCTCTATACTCTACTCCTTTTGTATGCCCTTCATGGCCCTATGGATTTTATCTTTTTCAATTCTTGTTTGCTTGCAGCTTATGATCTATATATGGAATGCAGCACCCGTTAACAACACTAACAATTTTTCTCACTAGTTGGTGATCATCGTGATCAAGAAAGTAACATATACCAGCTATCCATGTTTTCCACATATGAAAGTCACATTGCTTCTGTCCGGGGCATTGTAAGCTCAAATGGAGTTATGAATTAGGACTTTGTAACTAGTATTTGAAAACAAAGAAGGGGAAGTGATTATGCCCTCAGTCAAGTAAATTCTGTTGAGATTAGGTGGAATGCTACTCTTAGTGAATTGAAACCACTTCTCTCTTTGCCTCTCACTCTCTCTACTTTAAATAGCTCAACCTTTGATTTAGGTATACAATAAAAAGAACCGAAGTGTTGCCATGAATTTGATTTACTTTAAAGACTCTTTATGTGCATTAGAATTTAGAATTATCTTTTATTTGGATTCTCATGTAGGGTTTTGGCATATGGTAATGATTACTAATTTTAATAATTTATTTTCAACCTTTTAGATAACATTGTTAGTATTAGGTATCAATTCTTATTTTCAAAATTTTTGATTAACGCTATTATTGCTGGACCTTCATTTGTGAAGCAGTCAGAATAAGGCTACGATATGATGAACCTTGAATTCAAATCTTACTTATATTCTCTTGTGTAAAAATAGCAGATAGTGGCTGAAGAATTGGTTATTGAAAGGAAAAGATTCTCTGCATTTTCGTAGTTTTTGAGATAATTGGTGTAGCCACCTACCTCTGACAGGTGAAGCTGAAGCCCTAGTTTTAGTCCAAGCCTATCTTGGAGAGAATAACCTATTAACAAGTCTTGCTATTTATTTAGGCATTATAGGAAATTTACTAAATTTAATAACTAAGTTATTATTTGATATTTTCGTGGGTGCTTTTGCAAATTTATACATTCTGTTTCGCTGCATGAGGATGAACTTATGAGTACGTATGGTTTTTGTTTAATAGATGTTATTTTGGGGTTAAGAACTCAGAGTTTTATATCGATTGGTACTAAAGACTCCAAATCAAACAGGATGGAAGCCATGCACTTCAATTCTTGCATCCCTTGAGTATTCCTATCCGATTATATTATTTTCTACAATTGCATTGGTGATTCTGAACAATAATTTGGTTTTACTTATGGTATATTCGGGAAGGGCTCAAACTGTGGGGAGTGAGAGAAGAGGGGAGAACATGTCCAGAAGACTACATTACTTACTTGGGAGGGAGGAGAAAATGAAGAGAAAGTAAGGGACAATAGATTAATGGGCCCACCAAAATTTCACTGCAAAGATGGGGGTAATGGGATGATAATGCTTAAAATGACATTTGTCATTGTGCTACAAACTAAAATGCTGGGGATACATGTCATTTTAACCCAAAAATTGAGAGTTAGTCTTGCTCGTTCCATTTCTTTTGATCCAAACAAGAGGGGGGTGAAATTATTTATTCATCTTCATACGCTCTCCTTCTGTCTTCAACCTGTATACTTCTCTTATTCTCTCTTGGGTTGAGTATCTGTTGGTTTATGTTAAAAGCTGAGCAAAAATGAAATAACTAAAATTTTTTAAAAAATTACGTGTATGTGTGTATGTCTAAATATATAGTTTATCATTTTTTCATATATAAAATATATTTTTATATAATTTGGTTTGGTTTGGTTATTTCAATTTTTTTGCCATGAAAAAACAAACAGAACCAAATTACAGAAAAAAACTGAATAGTCTAGATTCAGTTGGTTTTTGTGTTTTGAATCCAGTGGTGCTCAACCCCTACTCTCCTCTCAAACATAGTTCTAGATATGTTATTTGTCAAATTTGTTAAATTTTATAATTGTGATTACCTAAATATTAGATGGTTTGGACTTCATCGTTATCTTTTAGAAACATCGAACTTTTGTATCTGCTCTTCCATTGTAAGTTCAATGAGGATTAGTTGAGTTGGATCTTAAATCTTAATGAACTTGCTTCCGTTGTATATTATATATAACTGCATGAATTAGATTTTCATTTTGCTTTCCTTTCCTCCACCTGCTCTCTGACTCCCTTTGGTGACCCTCAACAGTTAGCAGATGCAAGAGATGTGATGGAAGCGGTTAAAAGTTTGGAGGGCTCTAGATTGCCTGTTCTGACGCCTAATATAAAAGTTTGTATCTCTGTTACTGGTATATGCAAAAATAAGTAACAATGCTTGTGGTCTAAAAGGAATCTTGTGTCTACTAAACTGTTTGCTAGGGATTTGAAGCAGCTGTTGCAGCTGGTGCTAAGGAAGTAGCAGTTTTTGCATCAGCTTCTGAGTCATTTTCAAAGTCAAACATCAATTGTAGCATCGAAGATAGCCTTGTTCGTTATTGTGCTGTCACTTGTGCTGCTAAAGAGCGAGGAATTCCTGTTCGTGGGTATGCCTTCTTTTACCTCTTAGCTTAAGTCTCTCACTTTTTATCTCTCTCCATGTTGAAACTTTTTGTTTCATCTGCATCTTGCAGATGATATCATACTAAGTATCAGGAACATTAGAAATTTTGGCCAATTGTTCATTTTTCACCCATTGGTTATCTTGCTATCAATTTGGCAAAGTAAATGAAGGTCATAATAGTTCGAGTTATTTTTGTAATAGGATTTTTTTGTGAATTGAAAATGAATTCTATATCTTAAATTGAAAATATCAACCGTGAAAATAATTCACTTACGAAATGCATATTAAAATGAATTGGATTCCATATTCATTTGCTTTCAAACAGTGTAAATCTTGATATATGTTTTACCACATTCAACATTGATCTTCACATGGACATCTGCAACAAATTGCTTTTGTATAATTTGGTATGGTTACTAGAATATTTGAACCATGTTTGATCGATTTCCACACATTTAGTGCTGACTTCTTTATTTTATGGCACACTTTATTTTCTCTATAGCTGTACTCGTATTTTGATGCTTCCATTGAAAACAAATATGAATACTCTTTTATTCGTTTTTTATTACTTTTTAGGTACGTATCATGCGTTGTTGGGTGTCCTGTGGAAGGAGCAATTTCTCCTTCAAAAGTGGCATATGTGGCAAAAGAACTTCACGACATGGGTTGCTTTGAAATTTCCCTTGGAGATACAATTGGTGTTGGTACACCTGGTAATGTTTTAAACTGAGTTTTGTTTCAAGTTACAATCTTATACACATACGGGGGTGCTCATGCTGCTCAGTTATATTATTAATTCTTTCATTATTTGTCTGTAAATTCTCTCAATGCGCTTGCTGTTTCAGCTCTTTCATCATGCTGTAAGTCATCCTAGATGAAGGTCTATTATCTTTGAATTCCAGAAGGAAATTTTTTTGTCTGGAACTCTTGTTATAAAATATGCATGTTGGCGTTACTTTCTCGTCAACAATTCAAGTTCGTTTGCAAGTATTCTGGAACTTGATTTTTCAATTTTATTTCTGGTCATTATATTTTGGCAACACTTATGTTATTTCCTACTACTTTTTCATCTCGAATCTGCACTTGTTTTGGGTAGGCATCGTGATTTCGTTTTTCAATATACATTGGTACCTGTAATTGGCTGTTAACAGCAAGTACAGAGAATATTGCTCATGATGGACTGAACAATATATTTTGTGCTGACTAGGACAATTTGAATTACCATATTAAGGAACATATAATCTTTTTAACCTTTTCAAATGATATCTTGCGCTAGTTCTTAGTTCAATGTGGGCCTTGTAATCACCTGTTGTGCTAGTTCTTATTTCAATTTGGGTCTTGTAATCACCTTTCATTTGTTTCCCTGACCCTTGCACTTTTTATTTGAAACAGGGACAGTTATTCCCATGTTGGAAGCTGTAATGGCTGTTGTTCCTGTTGAGAAGCTTGCCGTTCACTTCCATGATACCTATGGGCAATCTCTTCCAAATATTTTAATTTCTCTCCAGGTAAAGTTGGTATTTTGACTATTTAATCTGGTTAGGAACTGAATGATATATAGGCAACTTTTCCAGGACTGTATCTAAATGCGGTAGCTACGGCTTGCAATAAGTGTGCTTACTCTGCATCAGTCTACATTTTGCATATTATGATGCAATTGTTAAGTTCAATGCAAAAACTATGATTTAACCATGAAAATTTTCAGAATTGAATTAATTATAGATGAGGTCATATTCTCTATACTCATGTCCGGTGCAAGTTTCAAAAAATTAATATTTTTATTTATTTCCTGTTGGCAGATACAATCAATCTGATCTACACTCTATTTTATGTTTTTACAGATGGGGATTAGTACAGTGGACTCATCTGTTGCTGGTTTAGGTGGATGCCCATATGCTAAAGGCGCATCTGGCAATGTAGCCACTGAAGATGTTGTCTACATGCTTAATGGGCTTGGTGTGAAAACCAATGTGGATCTACCGAAGCTCCTATCTGCTGGGGATTTCATAAGCAAGCACTTAGGTCGTCCGTCCGGATCAAAGACCGCTGTTGCATTGAGCCGAGTAACAGCAGATGCCTCTAAAATTTGAGAGGTTGCAGGTAGATATATCTATTTCCATATGCCCTTTTAGACAAGGGAAATAGCAGAGTGATTTCTACATGATATGTTCCCAACATGTATGCCATATATATACTTATAAACACTCATAGATAGGAATAAAAAAGTCTAGTCATATCTATTATATCCTGTAATTATAATTTCAGTAACAAACTACTTCTTGTTCCTGAATGTATGCTTTTTGAAGCAGAAGCTGCATATTATGCTGAATAAAGAAAAAAAAAAAGGGAAAAAATTGTACCCTTTACTTTATTTTTCACAAGAGAACTAAGAAAGAAAGTTTTTGTTACCTTGAACAAATAGAAAACCTGATAAACTGGATAGTGAAATTAAATTGGTCTTTAATTTCCATTGTTGAAATCTTGTCAAGAAAATGAAATGCAAACTTTTTTTTTGTATTAGTCCATAAAAAAGAAAAAAAAAAGGATTAAGCAGCAATTAGTTAGTTAAAACTACTATTATTTATTTTAGCTTAATGAAAAGAATATGAAATTTATTTATTATCATTATTATGTCTAATTTTTTTAATTTTTGCAATTATGGATCCCATAAAAAAAATACTAATCCTAACAATTAATAGTCGTGGTTTCTATGGGGATAATGGGGTATTAATCCTAACAATTAACGGTCGTAGTTTCTATGGGACAATCTAACTCCATTGACACTGCTAAAAAAAAAATTATCCATTCATATAATAAGCTTTAGCTAATGCAATTACTACCACTGCTATTGCCATCACCGCTGCAGGTGGTCACTACCCAATTTGGGATTGGGGCCTGCATTCCTATCAAGATCTAAATGAAAAGGGATAAACTGAAAAGTGGTGTTTGAATTTTATTAAATTTTCTATTTTAATATATTAATTATATTTTTATTAAATATTTAGCAATTAGGATTATTTTATCAAAATTTATTTTCTATTAAAATAAATCTTATACGAAAATATGAAATTTTTTAAGAAAAAATGGGATGAAAGACGATAAAAAGTGAAAAAAAAAAAGAGATTAATGAATTAAAAATTTATATATAGTATCTATGATTTTATCGAGTGAAATGATTATTTTTTTTAACATAAAATCCTAGTCAAATACACTTAATTAAAAAAGAAATATTTAAATATTAGATTAAAATTAAAAAATAAAATTGAAGTACTAAAAAAAAGAAAGAATCATTGGATACATAAATTTTTGATTTGAAATTTATGTTTTAAATATTATATTTTTAATTTATGATTTGAAATTTATAAAAAAAATTTAAAATTTAAAAAAAATTGAAAATTTTTTTGTTAAGGGAAAGATAATAAATTTGAAAAGAATATTTAAAATATTAAATTTTTTTGAACTGTTAGATTTCACGTGAAATTTGAATTAAATTCAAATTTATATAATATTAATGATCTAAACAAGATATTTAATTCAAATTCAAATTCAAAATTTAAATTTTTATCATTCAAACGGATAAAAAAAGAATATGAACATTTTTAATTAATGATAATTATTTTTTCTAATATGTGTTTGGTATTAATTTCAAACTGCTTTTGAATTTATTTTGAGTTTAGAAAATCACAATTTTGGACAAATTAAATTATTTAGGTTTTTTAAATTATGGTTTACCAAAAGTAATTAAATTTTTTAAAAATTTAAAAATTAATTCAAAATACAGTTTTTAAAAAGCATATTTCAACTCAATTCAATTTCCAAACACACTACTACTAACTTAGGAGATATCACCATAAAATTCTCTTGTTTTCAATAAGATTTGCTCATAGGAAATGCAAAAACTTTAGGGTCATCTTTAATTAACATAAAAATTTGTAAACTTTTTTGAAGGGATTGTGTGTGTTTGTGAAAAATTATAATTAGGAATGAGATTGATCAACAAAGTAAACAGGGTTATGGGGACAATGTTTCAAAGTTTGTGGAAGCAGTTGAGATCCCAATGATGATAGACCACCATGACTTTGACCACTTACAAAAATACAAATTAAATAAATAAAAAAGTTATACAAAAAGTAGAAAGAAAGAAAGAACACTCCTAATTGCTTGCCCACCATCATATATTTATTTTTCTCTGCCTTAATTATGCCCTTTGTACTCATAGGTTACACTGTCTGATTCTTTTCTTTTCTTTTCCAATTTGTTGCTAGTTCAGTCAGAGCTATATAGCACTCACTCTCAAATATCCACCTTTAATAATTTTAATAATTATTAAATTAAAATTTATTAATGTCATTTTTTTTTTTGTTATAAACTAAGTATAATTGAACCTCCAACATTTAAAGAGATTAAATCCTTCTTAAATATTAATAGGGTTGGATTTTGAATCTCATTTATTAATGTTGATACAAAAAGTCTTACAATTGAATCAAATGGTCAATATTTAAACTCGGAGGTATCATATGTTTGTGAAGTTCAATATAACTCAGTCAAAAGAGAGCTAAAATTAGAACTACAAATAGATGAAAATGAGGATTCAAAGCCATTAATATTGGGTTTTTTTTTTTTTTTTTTTTTTTTTCAGATTACTAGTCTGAAAATGAACAGTAGGAAGTGTATCTTTATTCATTGGAATGGATATAGCTCAACATTAGAAGGACATGTTGATGACCTAGTGTTCAAGCTAAAGTTAAAAAAGGACGTTACTTTCCTTTAGCAGCAAGCATGGGACTGAAGACACACACTACATAAAAGTACCAAGATAAAGTTTGTTTTGTAGCCTTTCATTTTTCATTTTTAACTTTTGATTCATCATTTTTACCGTCCATATTTAAATTACTAACTTATTATACTAAGGAATAAATATTTTTTTTGAGGAATTATATATCGGGAAGGAAGAATCGATGCTGGATTTATTGTTTAGGAGAATATACACTTATCGTTAGATTATATCTCGGTGTGTATTAAGGAATAAATATTTAATTATCAGGTTATAAGCTAATTTGCAGCTATTAATAGATTTATTAGGATTATCCCATTATATCCTCAATATCTAACATATAACATTTTGTTTGTTAGTATCTTATAAATTTTTTCATCAAAAAAAAAAAAAAAAATATTGTTAATGTTTGAAGTTCGAATTTAAATTATATACTACATATTATTTCATTTAGTGTTCATTAAACTCATTGCAGAACATTACACTAAATAAT
Organism: Aleurites moluccanus; assembly: GCA_948193065.1. NCBI lineage: Eukaryota > Viridiplantae > Streptophyta > Magnoliopsida > Malpighiales > Euphorbiaceae > Aleurites > Aleurites moluccanus. The sequence goes on from CANXYC013240763.1 coordinate 21,229, forward strand.
AAAATTAGCATAAAACTTTCAACAAGTTAAACAAATACATGACAATAATATAAAATATTCTCGCTATTGATAATCTTTTCATAGAAAATTTTTGAAATAAAAAGCTTGTAATTTCAATTTTTTAGCAGTATGACATCACAATTTATTTTATTGTGTGTAATCCAGCATTAGAAATAGATGAATTAAAGATAGATATTTAAGTGAGAATTATTCATAATTTTATTATTTTAAAATTTTGAGTTAAAGTATGATATTAAGTTCATAAGTGTCATCCACCAAAATTTATTATAGAGATCTCCTAAATTATAGATCAAAACAATTAATATCTAAGTCAATAGCTCGACAGAGACGAGTACGGCATTTAGGTATCGTTATCGTAAATACTTAAAACTTTCGTTCAAAAAAGAGTTTAAGTATAATGTGAAAATTTACATCTAAAGAAATAATAGGGTATTTTACAATGTTTAAGTCCTATTACCATAAATACTCGAGACTTCTATTCACAGAAGAGTTTAAAATTTAATTTGAAAGTTTACACTTGAAGGTAAGATTGTTAAGGAGATTTATAACCTATAAATTCATTACTTTAAGATTTTGAATTAGAGTATAGTGTGTGAAACCCATAAATATATTTCTTATTAAAATTCATTATGAAAATCTTTCAAATTACATGTAGTATCCAATCCTAACAATTCTAATATTTATTGTAGAGGTACTCGATTATTGAGTTCCTGACTAAATGAACTGTAGTTTGTAGGGATTCATATTAATGGATTCCACTAGGATTTGCATGGTGTTGGTGGATCCACCAACATACATATAAGAATGGAGCATTGAGTAGATGGTAGAATCTCACTCTATTGCTTTATTTCACGGACTAAGAATAAGATATCATTTTCTCTTCTTTTACAAAAATGATGGGAAAGACAAAGGATGAATTTTACATGTATTCAAAACATAGAATATAAATTAAATGGTAGCCATTTTCACTTGCAAATATCATAATAATTTTCACAAATTAATAACAAGTCAAATTTAAGTTCTTATTTGGACAAAACTCAGCTTAGAAATAAACTCTTGAAGTAGTTTATATTTTTTAATTTATTAGTAATTTCATCATAAGTTCAAGATTTCCATTTTTATATATGTAATGCATATATATAGCTAAATTAGATCAAAGAATTATGTGCTTTATTATTATTAGAATTTGCAAGTTCTATTATAATTAGAATTCTAAGGATATAACCAAATTAAGGCATCCCATATTTTCACAAAAGGAGACTCAAGTAACCATCCCCTTCATGTAAAAGGGCCATCTTTGCCTACACAAATGAGACAATTGTCACATAATTACTAAGAAAATAATAGCATGGCCATGTAAAGACCATGTTTCAGTGGAATGGGGTGGTTCCAATCTTCATAAGAATCTCACTCTTTTTTTGGGTGAGATAATGTTGCTTTGAGTCCAAAAATATTGGAAGTCTAATATTATTTGTTGGCTTTTATATTCCATTTAATTCAAATTTACATTAGCATAGAGGTTGTAAAAGAATGGAATGAGGTAAAATAATAAACTTCAATTAATTTTAGATTTAATTTTCTATATACTAAAAAAGTAATTTCAGATTCTAGATTTAATTCGTAATAAAAACTTAATCAAATAATGATTAAGAAACTTCAATATTATGAATAAAAATAAATAAGCATTTAAATGAAATATAGTAAATATCAACTGCTTAGAATAAATTATTATTTAACCTCTAATATTTAATCTAATTAACACTTCCATCTATACTTTTTAAAAAACTTACTAGTTACTCCCTATATTTTGATTTCATTAGTATAATTGATTCTTCCATCTATTTTATCATTAAAATCCTATAAAAAAAATTAAAATACCATTTGTTTATACTTAAATTTTTCATTTTAGCTAAAATTAAATTTCAATCTTTTTTGTTTTGATAATTTTATATGAATTGATTATAATAATTTAAATTCATGATTTTATTAAACTATAAGATTAATATTAATCCAATAATTTAATTGCAAGTTCTAAACTTCACTAAAATTATAACAAAATTCTAATTAAAGGGAGAATACTCTATCTGTATAAGAAGCCTTACAATTAATTTCCTACCCAAAAGTATTATAAATTCTAATATAAAATTCACATATAAATTAATAAAAATTCTCACAAAAAAGAAACACATCAATGAAAGGGGTAATCAAAACAATAAAATATCTCTCTGTAATTGATACTAAAAAAAGTAAGTAAGATTATATCATTGTTAGATAAATAATTTTCAGTTAAAATTATATCATTGTTAGATAAATAATTTTCAGTTTAATCTTTCTTATTATTTTGAGGAGTACAAATTTTTTTGAAATCATCTCCCTAAAAAAGTTGTAAACCCAATTTCCCTCACCAATAGAAACACAAAGGTAACAAATAAAAAAATAAAAAATAAATAAATAGAGATCAAATCACTTAAAAAAAGAAATATTATCTAATAAATATACACACTACTATGAGTATTTGTTTGTTCCTTTAAGAGGTAGATAGAAGTTCATGAGTTCTATAATTTCCTTTTTTAGAAACTCACTTTTTAAGCACCATTTTACATTATTTTTTTCTAAATTATTATAATATTATTTCTAAATTAATTGGATGATTTCTTAATTTTAACTGTGTAAGTTAAAAATTTAAAGCAACTAAACAATTATGTTTAATCCTGCTAGATTTATTGTAAGCTTATAGGCTTGCCTACAATTAATTTGGGATTTGGCTAGATAATTTAATAAATTTCGAAATTTAATTTGTTAAGTATTATAATTAGTTTATAATGTTCATCCCGAGGATTGAAATGTTCGTGGTAAAATGTAATATTCTGATTAATACTTAGTAAATAAAAGTGAAAATAATAAATTTTGAGAAAATTATTTTTCAGATAATATATTTCATTATTTTCTATGTTTGTCCCTGTATAATGGGTCAGTCAAGTATGAGGATATGATCCTATTTATCTTGACTAACATATGAACTGATCTAAAAATACCCTGATGGATTAAAAAAAAAAAAGCCACCTACAACAAAAATAATTTAAAAAAGTAGGACCTATTTAGTGATTTATGATGTATAAAATGTTGAATTATAATGATGAGTTAAAAGTAGGACCTATTTAGTGATTTATGATGTATAAAATGTTGAATTATAATGATGAGTTAGGGACACTTATTTTTGACTAACAACATACTATATAAACACTAGAAGATAACAAATGTTAGTATGGAAGGTGACATCTGTAGTGCTAAAATATTGGAATTTATTGAATTCTTTTTCAACGACATTGTTATTATTATATTGTCCCTATAACATCCTTCTCTACTCAAACTCAGGTTATAAACAAATCATGTATTCATTTTTCAAAGGGCAATCTCAGAATAATTTTTCGAGGATATACCAGATTTTATTTGTTTGCATTTTCATTTAAAGAATAAAAAATTATAGAATTTTCATTCATTAATAAGTGTTTCTTTGAATAAGTGATTAGAATCAATAACTAATATTCAAACTCTTCATTATGAATTTAGAGTACATATAAATAAATATGAGTTTATGACTAATGAGTTAAGAACTTGCCCCACTCGACAAGACTCATCCAAATGAGAGGCATGCTTTCTAGATGAATTATATTTGGAAACTAATATTACATTATACTTGATTTGTCTAATTAAATAAAATTTTAAATTTCTCTTGGATCCTATGGACCATTGAACACCGCTCTAATAGTATATGGTGGTTGGAGTATTATATTTTTAATATTTAAATATTTACAATTATAATTAAAATATTAAAATTAATATTTTGACCATTGTTAATTGCTAATATTATAGGGCTCTTTTAGTTTATTTATCCGTAATAATTATTATGGATAATTATTAGATGATGTTTGATAATTTAAAGATCTTTAAAGATAAAATGTACTAGATCTCTTTTATATAGGCATAGCATGAATCAGATTCGTGTACCTGAAAGGTGAACAAATAATGTCAAAGGTGTCAAATTTGAACTTAACAAAATCTCATTGTTATCTAAGTTAATAATTTGATTTTTAGGGTTTTCAAGGAAGAAGACAGTCAATTTTTGAGAAGGTGTTTTTAAAAAGAGGTAAGAAGTTATAGAGCAAAAAAATGACCATGTTGGTAGTTGAGTATGTCGGCTTATACCTTGGTCGTGATTCGTTAGATCAATTTGGAAGACATATGCCTTATCATGGAGGTGAATATTAAAAAGGACAGATCAATCACTAGGCATGTCAAGCTCCTTTTGTCACATTGGCTCTTTTACGAGCAGAGCACTGTCAATGTCATAACGTGTACTAGTGTTGATCGTGAAGTTCTAAATAGTACCTTTTAATTGGTGGCCGGGTAATGTTTGATTTATTATACTTGGCTAGCAATCTAGCGACCAAGGAGGACTGTGAGGCTCAACTTGTGGAGATCGTTTGAGGTATTGCCAAAGCGAGAGCATGGAACCTCTAATAAGGAGCTCAAACTTAGAGGAGCTCAAACTCGAAGGTGCCATATGAGAATATCTTCAATCTTGAGCTTTAAGATACTATACTTGAGCTATGGCCTTGAGAGAAAGCTTTAGTGAGAGAAAAAGATAAGAAGTTATATAGTAAAAAAACTGACCCTATTGGAAGTTGAACATGTCGGTTTATACCCCGGTCATGACTCATAGGATCAATTTGGAGGAAATATGCCGCTATTATGGAGGTGAATGTTGGGAAGGACTTATCAACCGCTAGGCATGTCAGACTCTTTCTGTCTTATTGACTCTCCTACAAGTAGAGTATTGTCATTGTTATACAGTGCACTAGTGTTGACCGTGAAGTTCTAAATAATACCTCTTAATTGGTGGTCAGGTCAGGTTTATTATACTGTACTTGGCTAGCAAACTAGGGAGCAAGAAGGACTGAGAGGCTCAACCTATGGAGATCATTTGAGGTATTTCCAAAGAGATGGCATGGAGCCTCTAGCAAGAAGCTTGAACTCGGAGCACGGGAGCTTGAGCTCAAAAGTGCCTCATGAAATCTTCGATCTTGAGCCTTAAGATACTATCCTTGAGCTACAACTTTGGCCCTTTGTTATTCCAACCCAAATTTATAAGGCTCATTCATCTAAGGTTGGGCTTGAGATGTTGGGGGCCTAATCTTATACCCTCATATTTATTACTCATCAAAGGCTCCCACTTTCTAGTTTGATATGAGCATATCAAGAAGCAAGCTTGAGAGTTGTCAAGTGATCTCCACATATCAAGATTTATCCACTTTGCAAATAAGGGAGCCGAATTGAAGGCTAATATTAGGGTGAGCTGCGAGGCTCAATCTGATGGCAAGTAGATGCCTTAATATAGAGGCGAGTCGGGAGCTCAATTTGGAATAGCGAGCTAACAAGATTAATACTAGCAAGGCGAGATGAGGAGTTTGATGTGAATGAGTCGTACTATTGGCTTTGCATAGTTGTTGTCATAATGTTGTATGGTCTTATGGTTTATAAAGTCTTTCGATCATCTTTAAGTCTTCAAAATTAATCCTTCTTAGAGGTCTTCAAATATTATGCCTCATTGATAAAGGCCTTTTAGAAATCCACCTCACATAGAGGTCTTTAGATAATTTGCCTTGTCAGTAGAGGACTTTAGATAATATGCCTCGACAAGTGAGGACTTTGGATAATGTGCCTCATCTAAGAGGTATTTAGATGATGTGCCTTGTCAGAAGGGGTCTTTATATGATTGCCTCATCGAATGAGGTCTTTAGATAATCTTCCTTATAGAGTGAAGTCCTTATAGAGTGAGGCCTTCAGATGATCTACATCATCAATAAAGGACTTTAAAGAATATGCCTTGCTCAAAGGTCATATGGTGCCTTGCCTTGACAAGATCTTTTTTGCCTAAAGCTCGTGTTTGGAGTTCTCTAGCATTTTGGGTGTCTCGTTATGATAAGGAATTTATGCTTAGAGCTTGTTTTTAAGAGTTTGCTAGGACTTTGATGCCTAAATCTCATTGTTTGAGGTTCATTAGGATTTCGGATGCCTCGCCTTGACAAGGACTTTGTGCTTAGATCTCGTTATTTAGAGTTCGCTAGGACTTTGATGCTTAAAGCTCATTATTTTGATTTTTATAGGACTTTGATTACCTTGCTTTGATAAGGACTTTTTGTACTTAACATGCCTAACGTTCACTTAGTCTTTTGGTGCCTCATTATGGCAAGAACTTTTGGTGCCTAACATTCACTAGGTCTTTTAGGTGCCTAACATTTGCAAGTCTTTTGGGTGCCCAATATTAGCTAGGTCTTTTGGTGCCTCGCTATGACAAGGACTTTTGGTGCCTAACATTCACTAGGTCTTTTGGGTGCCTAACATTAGCTAGACCTTTTGGTGCCAATTGTTTGCTAAGTCTTTTAGGTGCCTAATATTCACTAGGTCTTTTGGTGCCTCTTTATAACAAGGACTTTTGGTGCCTAACATTCGCTAAGAGTTTTGGGTGCCTAACATTCACTAGGTCTTTTGGGTGCCTAACCTTCAGTAAGTATTTTGGTGCCTTGCTATGACAAGGACTTTTGGTGTGTACTCCCTAGAGAGCTTGGCCCTTTTTATGATTAAACATACACTCTAGCAAGAAGATTATATTCTTCTCACCTAGAGGCTTCACTTTTGCTACATCAATCAAATTTTTTTTCATAAATTGAAGTAATTCTTATTGTTTTTATTGTTGTACATTGATAATATATTGTTACAAGCTTCTAAAGTTACAAGCTCATAAGTTATTGGGGCTATCACTGTCTTTGTTTGGAATGGGCCTTCCCCTATTGGTGTAAGCTTGCCAATTCATTCTCTCCCTCTTATTGTTCCATGGTTATTTCGAGGCATGCTCTTTCTACTCCTGAAGAGTTTGTCAATAGATAATCTCTGCAGAACCATCATTAGTAACCTGCTTCTCTTTATCCCTACTCGACTTAACTCTTCTAACTTCCCCATACCTTCATTATTTCACTAACCTTTTGAGGTAGCCTTGACTAATCAACCCCTCAATCTCCTCTCTGAGTTGCCTATAGTTATTTGTGATATGCTAGTTAGTGTCATGATAATGCCAATGTTTGCCCTTGCTCCTGGTTTCTTGGTTATCAATAAAGAGTCAAGGTTTCTTTTATATGTTTTAATATCTGAAGGTTGCAAATACTTCAGTTGGGTAGCATTGAGTTCTATGTATTTGCAAGCCTCCTAGTGTTTTGGAGTAGGTCAATCTTCCTCATATTTCTTTTTTCTCTGCTTATTTTCTACCTCGCCAATTTGCTCTTTTGTCCTCTTCTTAGAGAACTGGCTAAAAATATAGGCATTATCCTGCTTTATATACTTTTGGGCGAGGACCAGCACATCCTCTAATGTGTAAGGCGTATGCCTACTAAGGACCTTGAAATAGTCATGATGAATTGTTCCATTTTGGAAGGTCTTTTCTAGCCCGATCTAACTCGATGATTTTCAAAGCCTTTCTGTTAAATTTAACAATGTAGTTACATAGTGATTTGCTTTCTTTCTAAGTTAATATTTTGAGGAATTGCATACTTCTTTCAATTGGAATACTTAAGGCAAACCTTTTCATGAGTAGTCCTACAAGTTAGGGGAAAGAGTGAACGCTCTCCTCTTATAAGCCATCAAATCACATTTTCCAGCTTATTCTAGGGTTTTGTAAAAAGTCCTAAACAATATTGCATCGCTGGTTGTCTAAAGCTTGATTGTATGCTTATAGTCCAAAATGTTGACTCTCGGATATATCTCTCATGTATTTTTCAGTATAGGTGGCTTGAACTTGTCTCACATTTGATATTCTTGAATCTCTCTGAGTGATTTGAGAGCTAAAGATATGCTTTTATCTTTTCCCTTCCTTGCTTTGTCTCCTTTTATTTTCATTAGGATCCTCTTTATTTTTGCTTTGATATCTTAAAGCTCATGTCTACTCGACGCCTCTTACTCTCTGTAGGATCATCTGGGGGAGACTCATATAGGCTACCCTCATCCCTTATGGCTCATCTCCTCCTAGGTAGTTCATCAACATAAGCCCTATCTTCCCTTCTTACATTGCCTTGTTAGTTATTAAGCTCTCTCTATAACCTTTAAGACCTTTTTTTACTAACCTATCTTCTTCTATCCCCTCACTATTTGGAGAAGGCATGCTATCTTTTCTCCTTGAAAGGTAATATGATTCTTCTCTTACATGCCCTCTTTTACTAGGATTACTCTTATCTTATATTCTGCAGCTGTCACACCCCAACTCCAATGGTGCGACTGTCCTAGGGCAAGGGTAGGCTTAAGGCCACCATAAACCCGTAGAACCCTCATATCCTGGATCTCATACTCATTTCATATTTACATCATATATAATTATCATTAAAACATTCATTTCAAAGATTTAAGTAATCACCATTCATACATATATATATTTATCATTAAAGAATTTCCTCTTGTTCCTTATCAATCAAAAGATACTTTCCACATCACCAAGGAACAAGAGTAACCCAATTATAACAATTTAGACATCAAAATATTATCATCCTCAACATCTAACTACAAAGCTCTAGAGTATACTCTCAATACATACAGTACCATAATACAATTCAGTAAATATATATATATCAAAATGATTACAATGGAGACTTCTTGGAGGAATGAATCAAGAAGCCCGATCTTCTAGATTAACTCCCTCACGAGTTACACTATCACCTGAAATCCACAGAAGAGGAGTGAGCTTTCAACTCAGTAAGATATGAACATGCAATATAAAAGAAATATCTCAATCCAAAAGAAAGGTCAATCCAAAGAACATGGGTAAGAAAAATGTCATATGGTTATGCTTACAAGAACAAAAGTGCTCACTGTAATATCTGCCATTTTCTTTTTGAAGTGTCATTATCAATTTTATTTTGTTTGGAGAATTTTAAAATTTAATGAGAAGTTTGGAAATCTCAGAAATTTTGCTTTGACTGCAGCTGAATTCAGTATTGGCCATTACTT
>CANXYC013242477.1:0-20188 GCA_948193065.1 Aleurites moluccanus
AGTAATGGCCAATACTGAATTCAGCTGCAGTCAAAGCAAAATTTCTGAGATTTCCAAACTTCTCATTAAATTTTAAAATTCTCCAAACAAAATAAAATTGATAATGACACTTCAAAAAAAAAAATGGCAGATATTACAAATATGTATTAGAAGAGCAAGAGGCTCTAGAACCTTTGAACGATATCATGGAAGAACTAGAATAAGAAGGGAACACAATTAAGCACAGGCGGGACCATGAAGCCTATGCAGCTTGGAAAAGGAAAAATTCAGTAGTTCACATCACCTTACTTAGTGCAATTGATGACGATCATGAAGGAGCTATGACCATACAATGGACATGTGAAATGCATTAAAAATTAAGTTTAGTGATGTATCTATCACAAAACTTCGTTCACTCATAATAAAATTTGACACTTATACGAAGCGTTTTGATCATAATATGAGAAGATATTTAAGAGATATGTCTAACATGATGAGTGAGTTTCATGATGCTAGTCATGTGTTGACTGAAGAACAAAATATCTAAGTTGTAATCCGTTCTTTGCCTAAGAATTGGGAACATATGCAAATGCACCTAACTCATAATGAGTATATAAAAACTTTTGAAGATGCTTCTTGCCATTTGGAGCTTTAAGTTATCATCTTGCTGCGATGCAGTCGAGTGTTGAAGAGCATTTGACCAGGTCAAACTCATATGGAGTTTCGGACAATAAGCGCAAGCAAGACAAGGCTAAAGGTAAAGGCAAAGACAATGTGATTTCAAAAAAAAAAGGCTAAGAAAAAACAACAAAAGAAAAATAGGCGTCTTAAGAAGTGAAACATTGCGAAGGTCAAATATTTCAACTATGGTAATGAAGATCACTATGCTAAGGACTGCAATGCGCCTAAAAAGGTGAATTTGAATTACTTATATGTGAGTGAAATTTTCATTTCTAGCTCTTTTTTGCTAATAGAAAGTCATCATTTGTGGATTGTAGATTCGGGAACAGACCATGTGACGAAGGATCTGAAGCCTTCGTAAATTTTCGTTGACTACCTAGTGGGGCACAATGAATTTATATAGGGAACAACGCACGTGTTGAAGTCAAAAGGATTGGCACCAGCAAATTTTGTTTGTGTGGCGGTCAAACCTTGCTCCTCCAGGATGTCTTATATGCTCCAAAAATAAGATGAAATTAAATTTCAGTTGTGGTTTTACTTAGACTTGAGTTTTCTTGGCATTTCATGATAATTCAGTACATTTATATTTGGGACAAAAATTCTATGGTTCTAGTTATGTTCTGAATGATTTTCTTATAATGGATGTTGTAAGCAGTATAATTTTCAATGTTAGTTTTTCCTTAATTTCTACTATGCAAAATTATGAGACTAATGTGAATGTATGACATGCTAGACTTGGTCATATTGGCTAACAAAGAATGAATCATTTAGCTAAAGTAGGTCTTTTAGCTAATTTTGATAAGGTAGAATTGTCTATCTGTGAGCATTGCTTAGTGGGAAAAACAACAAGAAAACCATTTGGAAAAGGAACTAGAGCTACTATTTCATTGCAATTAGTTCATTCAGACATTTGTGGTCCAAGAATGTGAGGGCTAAGCAAGGTGCCTATTATTTCATCACTTTATAGATGACTGGACACGTTATGGTTATGTTTATTTAATTTCACTTAAATATGAAGCTTTAAGTTACTTTAAGAATTATCTCTGTTGGTTGAAAATTAATTAGACAAGAAAATCAAAGCATTAAGAACCGACAGATGTCATGAATATTTGTCTGATCAGTTTAGACAATTATGTGATGAAAAAGGAATAGACCATTAGTTGATTATTCTGCGAACTCCGCAACAAAATGGTGTTGCTGAAAGGAGAAATAGAACTCTCCTTGAAATGGTTAGGTATATGATGGCTCAAGCAAATTTATCTATTACCTTTTAGGGTGATGCATCAGTGGCAGCCACTTATGTGCTTAACCATGTGCCCTCTAAATCGATTACTTCCACTCCATATGAGTTATGGACAAGTCATCAGCCTGACTTGAACATCCTAAGACTTTGGGGATGTGCCACTTATGTTCATAATACCTCTCACAAATATGGGAAATTAGGCCTAAGAGGTAAGAAGAGTATCTTTGTGAGATATTCTAAACTGTCAAAAGGATATATTTTCATAGGTGAGCAAGATTATAACTGAATTTGAATCACTAGATGTGACATTCTTAAAGAATGATTTTGCTAAGCAAGGGGATTTAAACCATGAGTTCTCCTTATTTGAGACCTTAGATCAAGATTTACAAGGACCACTTCATCTGAGTAGGAGGAATATGGTGGATGGCATTGGCTCAGTTCCACCAACTGGTTCGAATAAGAGTGATCCTAGTCCAAATGGAAGCAAAGATCATAGTTCTAGTGAGAACTTAATGGATCCTGGTTTAAATGATAGTCTAACGGAACTTGATGAAAATGTTCTTCAAGATTCAGAGTTGAGACGTAGCAACCGTAGAACAATTCATCGTCATCAGTTTGTGATCAAAAGCGTAGATAAGGTTTTATGGTTATATCGCAAGATGTTGAAGAGCCAAAAAATGTAAAAGAGACTCTCTCTTGCGCTGCTAAGGATAAATGGATGAAAGCAATGGAAGAGGAAATAGAGTCCATGAGATCAAACCAAGTTTGGGATTTGGTATAAGGGCTAATAGTGAATCAATTTTGATAAACTGTGACAGTCAAACATCTACAGCTTACACCAAAGACTTAAAATTCCATTGCAAGATTAACATATTGACACAAAATATAATTTTATGAGAGACATGGTTACACGAAAAGAAGTGAATATGGAATACATATCTATGCATGAAATGGTTGCAAATCTTCTTACTAAACTTGTTCTTAGAAATGTATTTAAATTATCAATTGTTTTTTGTCAACAATGTTCATTTGATTTTTTTTTTTTCATTAATATTAAAAACATGAAGATTGTTTTTATGCTTACATGGGTGTGAATGTTAATATACATTTACTGTCATTTTATTATAAAAATATATCGAACAAAAAGAAGATTGACTTTCTCACATGAGTAATCGCCTTTATTTGTCTTTGTGATAAATAAATATGATTGTTTTAAGCGAATTATCTGAAAGATAAAGAGAGAGCATGTGTTTAAAATAAAATAGTCATCTCATTTATGGAAATGAGATTTGGATATCATTGTGATGATATTGAAACGACAAATTATGTGTAATTATGCATTTTATCTGTCTAAGTCACCAAATGTGATTTATGAAATTAAATAAGTGGGTTAGTGAACTCAAGATTAAACATTGAGCGTGTCTAAACTATCATCTGTATAGTATTTTCAAAATCAAGAAACAAGTTTTTTGAAAGGCATGTGCTGCATGAGAAAGGAGAAAACACTATGGCATGTGTATCATACCACATGTATGAATTATTTTACCAACAGGAGAATAAAAATAAATTATCTCAACTTTTAAAAATGTGAGACCCTTAAAAATTACGAATCTTAATTTTCTACCCTTATAACTTTTTTCTAGTTCTTTAGATATAATTTAGTATTAGCTATCTTAGAATGTTACCAGAAGATCATGAGTGATTCGATCTAATGGAACATTTATGAAAAAGCGAGCTAAATTATGATTAAGGGAACTTAGTTGAAAAGAAGATTGCTTAGAGGACACATTCAATTTTTGCGTCCACATTTATTACCTATTATATTCATAAGTGAATATAATTGTGAATACAATTTTGTATTGGGATCAAATAGAGAAATAAGAAAATGTGATAAGCAATCTAGGGTAGTGCATACTTTATCTACTCAAAATGCTATTATCGAGATATTATATATCCTTAACCAGTGTATAGCAAAGAGTTCTCGCAATATGCCGGTCACATGATCTATTTGACTAGTATGAAATGTCTATAAGGATTGCCACATATGGGATATGTCTCATCATGTGAGAGTAGAAGATGTTGAAATTAATGTCTCGGATTCAGGTACGTTCATGACGGATGTATAAACCCGAATCCATTAATAATTAATTAATTATATAAAATAATTAATTAAATTAATATAATAAAGATATTATACTATCAATCACAGAATTTAAAAAAGATAAGGTAATCTTTTCAAAAGGAAGAAGATTATTTATCCATATCTAATCTAAGTGATTAGATACGTAATTAAAAACTGAAAAGAAACTGAAGAGAAAATAAATCTTTGTACATGAAACTCTCCCAAGTAATTTATATTGGTGAATAAGCAGAGAATATTAAGGCTCTTATATTGTGGCTCAGGAAGCTCTCCATTCGTAACCATTTTCTTGACCAATAACACAAGTCGACGTTAGTCTATACGTCAAGAGATAGGTATTTTACCTGTTTATGTATGATTATATGTAATCTGACATATATGAATGTAAAAATTAATTTTAAAAAATTTGGAAGGATCATGCATCCTCAAAACTCTCACCTAGTACCTTCCTGGATAAGAGCCATTTCTAGAACTTATTGGACTAAGTGTTACATTGTAGAAGTCACCTCTAGAATTTGCATCGCCTGATGGATCGAGATATGAGCTATGAGATCTAAGATATGTTGTACCCCAGTCTCACTTTGGAAAGAGATTTGATTTAAACTGTATATATTGATTTAGTAAATTACTATTAACAATTTTGGAATTTTACTTTTGAGCCGTATAATTAAATTTAACTCTAATCTAATTATTAAGTCAATTTAGGTCATAATTTACCCCAAATTATTAATAAGTTTGTACATTAGAAAAAGGAAAAAAGTTTAATGCAATGGATCTTAAATGTTTTACATAATGGTTAATATTTTAGATTAAATAAATTTACAATTTAAAATATAACATAAAAGATGAAACTGTAAATTTCATATGAAACCTATATATGTAATTGAAATGAATTCTATATTTATCATATTATTTAGTTTCAATCATAATATAAATGAAAATAATCAAATAAATGATCCTAAAAATTAAAAGAGAAGTAACCAAAAGAGCAATTAAAATGAAAATCAGAGCTTCAATCTAAACTTGCAATTACTAGCTTTAATACTAATAAAATTATTAGTAGTTAAGCTATCCACCACCAAGTTACAATCTCCCAAGATCCTCACCTTCCTCAGCTTCAATCTTCCAAGTTTCACAGCTACAGGTGCATCAACTTTAAGGTCCAATGGAATGCGTCCAGTTTGCTGTTGTTCTTGCAAAGCTTCCATCAAAGTTCTTCCATACTGTGTTTGCCCAATTAAACTCACATCTAATTTTGTTATGTTTTGGTGACCTTGATAGAATTTTGGTATTGATCCTGCACAGAGCTGTGTGTTTTCATACCACACACTTAAATGCCCTCCTTTCTCATAATAAATCCCTATTTTCTTGTTTGGATTATTGGCTGTGATCTTCACATCAAATTTAGCGTATAACGTCATGTCGAAATTCAGCCTAAGATCGCTTATTTTCAAGCTATCGACAGAGTACTTGGGAATTTTTGGTTGGAAAATGAGGTAGAGAATGCCAGCAATGGCGCCAATGATAAATAATATCAACAACAGGAGACTTATTGTCCAACATATACACTTGCACAAACAGCTTCTTCTTGCCTTTGGTGGATCTGGGTAGATTGTTGCTGGAATATTATTGTTGGTATGTAATGGTGGTGGTGGTGGTGGAGGAGGATTACCTTTGTCTGAAATTGCTGACCCTGGAGGCACCAATGGTGATGTTGGTGGTGGTGCTTCCACATCCGCCGCTGTTGGGTGAATTTTTTGGCTATCTGTCATGACTTGCAACCCTTAACTTCAAATATGCAAAGTATGAAGTTTAATTTCTTGTATGACTTTCATTACAAGTCAGTTGCTTTTATGTGTGAAGACTTTACCTTCCTCACCTAATAGTGGCATATATAAGGAGGTAGTTCAGCAACATGAGAGGCACTTAATTCAAATTTCAATATCAATGATATTCTTGGGATATAAATATTGGGGTAGTTCAGCTAAAAAGGATCAGTGTTAAATTTAATTTCAAGATCTCAATTTAACAAGAAGTGATTGGTTGGTATATATAGTCATTAATGTTAGCTGCAAGAGCATCCTTCTTCATTTTAGGGGCTAGGGATTCAACTAAAATAGAATCATGGTTTAATTGGAATCATATTAAATAACATTAAGATTATATAAATATTTAAAAATTAATAAAAAATAATATAAATTAATATTAGTAAATTCTAATTGTTTTTAGTATAATATGAAGTATAAAGAAATAATATCTTATAGCAGCCTATAATTAAACAAAAAATAAATGATAAATAAACTTATTTTTTAAATTAAAAAAAATGATTTTTTCTCATTTAACAAAACAAAGTGAATAGATCTAAAAGTAAGGATGAGCATTGAACGGTTGAATTCAATTTAAAAATCACTTAAAATTGAAATAATTAAAATTTATAAGAAATAAAATGAAATCAAGCTAAATTTATAAGAAAATCAAACCAAGCTTAAACAATATATATATATATACACGTAAAAAATATAAAAATATACTTTTGCCATTTTATTTATTATAAAAGAATATTAAAAGTAATATTTTTTATTATTATTTTAATATAAAAATATATTTTCATTTATAAATATGCACAGTTTTGTTCGGTTTAATTATTTTAATTTTTTTAGCAATGAAAAATATAACAAAACTAAAATAACAAAATTTTATAGAAATATAAAGCTAAATGAATCTGAATGTTAAAAATCGAATAAAAAAAAACTAAAAAGTATCTTAATTTTTTCAGTTTGAATCTAATGGTATTTTCTCTCTCTATTTTTCTTTAAAAAAGTTTTCAAGATCAATAAGTCTAAGGCATTATTTTCAGATTTTTCAATTAAATCGATTTGATCTAGTCGGATCGAATGTGATTTAGTAGTGATGAATTTTTATTAGGTTTGAAATTTTAGAAAATATATAATTTTGATTGCTTAAAATTGGAGAAAAAAAAGTTATTGTGAATACGTAAATTTGTACCTTTAGAATATTTAATTGTGTATAATCGGATTTGTGTAGATTTTGGAGCAAAAGCTGAGGCATTGAGAAGCTGCTATTGAAGAATTAGAGAGTACTTTCTGACCGAAAAAAGGAACTTTGATGACCCTTCTCGTCTTCTTCTTGCATCTTCTTCTTGTATGTGTGTTTTGCACATAAATGATGCTTGATAGATGTTTTGAGCTATTCATTACCAATAATGCGAGTTTCTGAAAAATTCAAAAACTCGGGCAGCCCATGTTTTCGCTAGACCGAGATCTAACCTCTATAATAAATTCTCTTCACATACCTCAAACCAAATCAATATAAACAAGGTAAAATTAATGATTTTCATATATTCTTGACCTTTGGATTTTATTTCTGTGGTATTGAAATTGAACATTGGATGGGTATCGTGATTTTTATGAATTGACGACTTGCACTTGTTGATTTTGATTGTTTGGGAGATGGGTATTGTTTATTTTTATTTGGAAATTTTTCTTAATTTAGGTGGCTGTCATATTTTTTTTTTAAAATTATTTGTTTATTTTTATTTTTAAAGTTTGAGTTGCCACCTTAATTTATTTTTTATGAAAAAAGTTAAGAAAAAAATTATTTTGACCTAAATTTTACTCCAATAAAAAAGTACACAAACCTTCGAGTTATGCTGAATTTAAAGACTAATTTTTAATTTTAAATAATTAAAATTTGGCCTTTAATTTAAATATAATTTAAAAATAATATTTTATGAACAATTATAAAAAATTGACATTTTTAAAATGAATGACATTGCACAATTTAAATAAAGCAAGTAAAGAAAATGAAGCAATAAATTAAATTAAATTAATTAAATTATTACATTTAAAATAAAAAAATAAAGAATATCAATTCTAACCCTTATGATTTCTAAATTGATCACATATTCTCCAAAATCTAACTAAAAGAAATAATAAAGCAAAATTAAAAGAAAGGAAAAAAAAAAGTTGATTGTTTTATTTGGATTTGATGTTTAAATAAAGTATGCATGTGTATCTCTTCAAATGGAAATTAAAAAATCCACACAATTCTTTCATTTTGCAATAAGGTTGGTCTAATTTTAATTTTGATTTATCATGTATTGTTTATTTGGTGCTTTACTAAATTAAAATAAAGATAGAAGATGTAAAAATTTAAGATGTCTTAAATTGAAAGAATTTAAAAAGAGCAAGTTAGGAATTTTGTACTTCTTTTCTTGATTTGGAGGTGGAGGCGGTTTGATAGACTTATTGGAGTGGATTTCCACTTTGCAAAAGAAAAATAATAAGTCCAAAAGTCTTAAAAAATTGAAAGTAATTCAAAAAAATAATAATTTGAACACCAAGCTAGAAAAAATTCAAAAGTTATAATCTTATATTCTTCTATATCAAAGAGACACTAGAAAAATCGGTTCCAAATTAAAGAGTCACAGTTTATAAATAAAGAAATAAGAGAGAGAAAATGACAAACCATACTAGAGAAAATTCCATCTATCTGAAATTGATGTGGTTTGAAGGTCAAAGGAGTTTTTCTTTTTATAAGCAAAAGTTGGAAGCTCAATCTCATAATTTTCTGATGTGGGATTTGAAATAAAGCTTATATAATTGGGATTTTGGGAGCCAAATTTGTACAAAAATGATATGAAATTGGGAGAAATTTGCACAAATTATGAGCTGTCGCCATGAAGAAAGAGGATTGCCTCTAGGACAAAGGGGCAGGGGAGAACGACACTAAGTTGGCTTGTTTGAAGGACATATGCATGCCGCCAAAGAGAAGAGAGCCTACCGCCCTCCAAGCTAGGTGGCACCGCCTTGAAAGGAGGGCAGCAGCCTTGGTTACCAATAAGGGGCACAAACTGTTGCCTTAAAAGAGTGGCAGTGTCATCACCCTTTGAGGCGGCAATGGTGCCCTTACTAGGTGGAAGTCCATGGCTTATGTATGTTTTGGGCATATATGGTCTATTTTTTAGTGTTTAAGGGCTCCGACTAGTGCTATTCAACTCGGTAAGGGTTCGATTGTGTCTCAAGAGTGCAAAATCATGTGTTCACCAATAATATACTTATTATGAATTGCATTTTAAACTCTAACATGCATAATATGAATCCACTACACAAGGCAAAGTAATTGCATAATAATATGTATAATAAAATTACCAAAATAACAAGTTGGTATAGTGTTTGGATCAATCAATCCATTGCTCCATCATCATCTACATATTTATGATAATATTCATTCATGTTATAAAACTGCATCTAAAAGTTCATTCATCAAATCAGTTTTTTTTATGCCAAAAACCACAAGTTTTCTTTACATGGATATGGACCCAGTATGCCCCACCCCCTTTTCTCTCTCTCTATTTCTTGTTTGCTTCAATTTTCTTTTGCCCTCCACATGCTCCATTGTCATATGTTTTTATCAAATTATATATTAAAGTAATTTTAATTCTAAAAAAAAAAAAGAATAATCACTAGATATTATAAAAAATATAAATTTCTAAAATTTTAAATACAAATTATATATATAAGAAAATTAAAAAAAGGAAACTAAAAAAAAATATGCAATAAAATATTATTAAAAAACAAATAAAATAAAGATAAAGAGTATAACTCCTGATGATAATGATAATGTTGTTCTTGTACACAAATGGACTTGAAAGAAAGAAAAAAAAAAAAGTAGTTATTATTTTTTCATTGGTGCATGAAGTAAAGAAAGTATATCTAGAGTAAGAATATGAATAGCTTCAAAATAAGAAAAGTAATAAGAGAGATAGGACAATATCGAATGGATGTTTTGTACGATAAATAACCAAAAAAGTGAATAAAAAAGGTTTTACAATAATATGGAGAGAAAGAAAGAGTAAAGAAAGTTAATAAAAAGCATGGTTATCCAACCCAATCTTAGAATTTGTAAAGGTAAAGAGTCAAAGGATCGTAGAAATTGTGAAAATAGAGAGTTAAAAGATTAAAGGTTTAATCAGAGTTGAATCAGTCAAATCAAAATTAATTATATAATAATTAAATTAATATTATAGTTGAATTTTAATGCATGCATTAATAGTGAAAGTAACTAAATAGTGAGGGTTTGTTTCACTCATAGTCACTCGATTTAAATTTAATCACTTTATGGTTCTTTAAAATCCCTCAATTTTAATTTTTAAAACATAAAAACATTTAATTATATTTTGGTCCCTAATTTTTAAAATATTTTTCATTTTGGTCCAAAAAGTTTTTTTTTTTTTTAATTTATTAGTTTATGGATGAAAGTTTTAAAAGGAATTCATTAGTCCCTATAAGAGTGTATAACTGAATAAAATACTTTTCGATTACAGAAAGAAAAGAACACTCCATTGATATAGTAGGAATATTATTAGATTTGTGAAAAAAATTAAATATAGGGACGAGATAATTAAAATTGATTCTATTTATAAAAATGTTCCATTAGAAAATAGTATTGTCCATGAATATTATGGTGTATATGATATAATCGAATTTCTAGAAAGACAGTATCATATATTTAGTCAATTAGCCATTATAGATCAAGATATTCCTTTAGTGACTTCTAAAACTTCTAACTGGAGTAATAATCTTAAAAATGATTATTTAATTTGGAAAAGATTGACTTTTTTCTTGCTCTTTGGGAAAATTCTCCAGGTCTAGATAGTTGGATAACATTTTTCGAAGAACGAAAGAGAATTGCAAATACACCCAGTACTAGTAATTCTAGATAAATATGGAGACGAAAGATAGAGAAAAAAGTGTTAGCTTAAATCATTCAGGATTGACTTCATTTCAAAATATTCATAATAAAGTGAGCCTTCTCCTTGAGCAGTTGCATGCAAAAGGAAACGTAGGCGATTCACCAGAACAAAGAAATGCCTTAGCAAAAGAAGTAGGAAAATTGGTGAATAAAAGGCTTGATGCAATTGAGCAAGAAAGAGCTTTGAAAAAATCTATCGGATCCTCAAAGCCTCTTTCTGAAAAAGAAATTTTATAATTAAGGAAAGACAAAATAGTTCATTATATTGTTGACTCTGACATAAGAGCTGCTAACCAAAATAGTAGCAAGGCAGCTAAAAACCTTAGAAAATCTCTTGGTCTGGTAGAAGAGACTCCTTTACATTTAGATGATAGAACATTTAATGAACTTCTTACTACAAAGAGGGCAGAATATAAGCCTAATTATCCCCATAAGACAAAACCAGAATTTCAACCTAGAGATAATCCATAAAGGCTAGTTATCATCTCGGCAACTTTTCTAAATCTAAATTAAGAAAAGCATGCATCTGAGAGAATAGATAAATGGATTACCATGATCAGGTTTACAACTAGAGTAGGTAGCTACTCAACTGAGGCCACCTATGAACTTTGCAAAGTCACCATGGTTGGCAATGCTCAAAATTTTTGGGAATAGCTAGTAGTTCAAACCTCTATTAGAGATGAAATTAGAAAAGCAATTCTTGTAGATGAGGTTCTAGCTATCATCGTAGATTCCCTGAAAAGAGAATTTTATAGTTTCTCAATTTCAACTGAGTCATTCGAAAGAGAATAGTCTTTAATGGTATTGATGAAACTACAGATATGTAACATGTGTTATTTTGATAACTATGTATGTGAATTCCAAAAGTATTATTATAATATTGATCTTAATACTCAAAATTACATGTCAATATTATTTTTTGCTAAGCTCCCAGAACCATGCCAGATGTAGCAAAAAATACCTATAAACTCCTCTTAAATGAAGAAAAAGTGATTGATGGATTAGGAGGTAAGATACAGGCAGTTAGATATGCCTTGAGAAAGGCATGTACTGAACTTCAAGTAAGACAAGATGTGAAACGTCTTCTTTATTTGAATAAGAGTTATTGCTCTAAGATTGAATATGTTCCTGGTAGGTACAGGTGTACTACAACAAATGAGAAAGGAATAAGAAAAAGATCTGAAGCAGGATATTCTTCTTGTGATACCAAAAAGAAAAGGTTTAAAGGATATAGTAAAATAAGAATATCGAAAAATGATAGAAGCAACAAGAAGAAGAGGTTTAATAAACCTTCTAGTTTTATTAGAAGAAGAATTAATCTTAGGGATAAGGACAGAATAGAAGCCTTTAAGAAAAAAATATGGTAGAGCCCCTAAGTGCCCACAAGGGAAACCTCTAAGTAGTTGCTCTTGTTATTGGATTTGTGGGTCAAAATATCACAAAGCAAATGCTTGTCCACAAAAGAACAAGTGAAAAGAAAATCTTAGAAGAAGTTTCTTCGAAGATGAGAATCTTGTCTATGAACCAATAGAAGAAGATGAATATTATGACATAGATTCTATTTATGAAGTATTTTTTAAATATGAAACTAATATGGATGAATCTAATCTTTGGACAGTCCAGCTATTTATGATGAATATGGAAGAATGGCCCATAGATGAAGAGATGATCCCCTTAGATACTTCTCTAGTGCAGGAAGAATCTTTCCAGTACGATGATCCGTCCAAAAGTTTCCTATAATGGAAACTCCCAAAAGTAGACATCAATACTATTTACAACAAATCTAAATTCAATTTTAGGTCCATAGTAGATGTCTCCAATCAGAATCTATGACTCAGGTTTCTAGCACAGAACTAGAAACGTTAGACGTACCTTTGATCAATTTACCAAAAATAAGGAAATTGGTAATTAAATCAAAGGGAACATACAAATATATTCATATTGGTCTTGTCCAAATAGGACTAATATCGCTGTTCAATTTGCCTGCCGATAGTCCTGTGATAGCAGCTGTGTTAGATAAAAGATGGAATTTATTCCAAAACCAGCTAATATATGGGGTCTAGACTAACCTTACACATGGTCAACTCTGGTTCCAGACTTGTCCTAACTATATGATGTCTATAAAGGATAAATGTTTGGGTAATTCTTTATCACTAAGGATTAAATCTATGAATATAAATAGAATGAATTTCCATGCTAAATATTTAGCATATCACACTAGGATAATTTTTAGACTGATTAATATAACTAATCCTGGAGTGAGGAATATATTTAAAATCACAGAATTATTCGATGAAGGTTCAGATAACTATAGACAGTTTCATAGAAAAGAAATTAATCCTCTAGAGTTATCTTGGCCTAAGAGTTGGGTTCTCCAAGAACCAACAAAGATATCAAGATCAATAGGTTCCTCTCAAATCACACAAAGGGGTAGAAATATCACCTTTGACCTAGATGAACCTATGAGAAATCTTAGGATTTATGATCCTCTTAGGAGATCATATCATGTCCCTCGATTACCTAGAAGTAATTTCATTTTATCAGTAATTAGAGAAGAAGTCCCTAGGACACCAGTCCAGAAGGAAGATACACAATCATCTTCTGAAGGTTAAACCATTGTAGGATACAGGACTATTAGTTTACCTGTATATGAAGATGAAGAATTTCGAGAAAATGCAAGGATGATTAAGCATCTAATACTAGTTCTTGAGGTTGTAAAAGAAATACAAAAAATTTCTCAGCAATGATCAATTCCTTTCGAGAAAGTTTGGACGATGGTATGTCCTAATACCATGGCATCATCAAAGATATTTAGTACAGAAGAATCAAGTTTGAATACATATATTTCTTTAACATTTAAATTTTCTAGTTATTATGATTACTCTTTGGATGCATTAGTTGACACAGGTGCAATAATCACTAGTGCTAGACCCAATGCACTCCCTGATGAATGGTGAAAATTGTTGACCCAGCCTTTGGTACTACATATGGCAGGTGGAGAAGTGAACTTGGTAATACAATTTGCAAAACAAGTTCTTGTGATCATAAGTGGACAAAAGTTTACTATTAATAAGGTATTGGCATTCCCTGATCTAAATGCATATATTATTTAAGGAAATGCTTTCCTAAAGGGGCAAAAAGAAAATAGACCTTTTATGCAGAACGATAATTACATCTCAATTGGAGGTGTAAAAATCACATCACCGGCAAATACTAAAAATAAGTTAAAATTTAGTTTTTATCTAATTAAAATATCAGAATTGTGTGAATCTATACCATGTGAATAAGCATTCAGAGTGCAAGCCCAGCATGGTGAAACTTGGCTAGATTGTTCATTTGATCAAGAGTCAAAGGATACCTCTTGGTACGAAAAATTGTATTTTGAAGCACAAGGTGTGATAGAGAAACCTATTACACAACCCCAACTAAAAGGAACTAAGTAGGAAAAGTTTCTTGTAAAATTAGCTGAAAATTTTAGTGAAGATTCGCTAAAGTTATGGGTGCTAAATAGCATAACTGCTAAATTAGAGTTAAAAGATCTCAGTACTATCATCAGAACTAGAAATATAATATATACCAATGAGATGATAGAGAAATTTGACAAGTAGATTCCTAAATTGCTCGAAAAAGGTTTGATTAGGGATAGTAATAGCCCATATTCTAGTCCAACATTTATGATAATAAACCATGTAGAGCAGGTGTGAGGAAACGTACGAATGGTTATAGACTATCGTCAGGTAAATAAAGCAACAAAGAATGATAGTTATAAGATCCCTATAGTAGGAGATGTCATAGATAAGGTAAGTCTTAAACAACCTTCTATCTCTTCTAAATTTGATCTAAAAAGTGGTTATTGGCAGGTAAAAATTAAAAAAAAAAGACTATGTAGCCCTTACAGCCTTAAATGCACCTCAAGGGATGCATGAATGGTTGGTAATATCATTCGGCCTGAAAAAATACTTCAGGTGTGTTCCAACGCAAAATAGACAATGTCTTTAAAGCATTGAAAAAATTTTGTGTGGTCTATATAGACGATGTGTTAGTTTTTAGTAATGATGAAAAAGAACACATGAGTCACCTTGAACAAGTGACTGATATCTTCAACTATGAATATATAATTCTATCTGAAAGAAAGATAGAATGGTTTAAAGAAAAAATAAATTTTTTAGGAATAAAAATTGAGAAAGGAAAACTAGGCTACAAAGTCATATTTCTGAAAAATTTATTAACTTTCCTGATAAACTAGAAGATAGGAAGCAAGTACAAAAATTCTGCATACTTGCTAACTATGCTAGTCAGTTCGTAAAAAATCTTTCCAAATACCTAGGAAGAATATCAAAGAAAACATCTGATAAAGTTCTTTAGTTTTGGGATGATGAGGACACTCAGGCTGTTATTTAGGTAAAAGATAAAATGAAAATTTTGTTTTGTCTTAATTTACCGTCAAATGCAGATGAGTTAGTCCTACAGGCATATGCTTCAGAAAAATCCTGGGGAGCATTATTAAAAATCAAAGGTAGAAAATTAGAACAAATATGTAAGTATTGGTCTGGAACCTTTAAAGAATCATAAAATATTTATCCAATCCATGAAAAGGAAGTATAGCGGTAAAAAATAGTATAAAAGCCTTTTACATCTTCCTGGCTCCTAAGAGGTTCGTAATTAGAACAGATTCAACCTATGTAAAATGATTTATGAATCTGAATCTTAAAGAGGATATACAAACTAGACTTTTAAGATTGCAAGAATGGTTTAACTATTACAGGTTTGATATTGAATATATTCCTTCTGATAAAAATATAATAGTTGATTCTCTTTCTCTTGAATTGTCTAATTTTGTAGATGGACCCTGCCGGAAAAAACAAACTATGTTGGATCTGTAAAAAAAAAGGGTCACACTCGAAAACAGTAAACACAAAAAGTCAAAAAATTGAGTAAAAACTCCAAGAGCAGCTTTGGTTCTTCAAGAACGAAAAGAAAAGTTGTAGCTTCGAAAGATGTTATGTGCTGGATATGTAAATCTCAAGGACATATCTCTACAAAGTGTCCTAAAAAGAAGCCAGAGAGTTTTAAAGAACAGGTTAGTCCAAAAAAGGCTAACGAAAAGCCAAAGGAGAAATCCTTGATTCAAAAGAATAAAGAGAAAAATCCTATGGCACCAAAAGCACGAGTCCTTGAAGATTTTTACGAAAAAACAACCAAAAAACTTGGCCTTACTCCAGAATAGGAAAAAGATTCAGAGAAAAACTTTATCAAAAGGATAAAGGTGAATTGGCCGCTATGGGAAGGCCACAATGCCCAACTCCTTTATAGGAGGGTAGCCATGATGGCTTAGAGAAGGCTGGTGAAAGTGTCGGTAACCTTCAATGGTTCCAAACCAAAATGCCAGTAGAAGTGCCAAGGAACCTCAAGTTCTAAACTAAGAGGCTTCTGAATGTGCCACTGAATCTTTATCGATTCCAAATCAACGTGCCAGTGAATATTTAAAAGTTTTAAATCAAACTTCTTTACAGGAGGAGAGTTGTCAAAACTTTAGTGATGTGTCAGATCACAAACACGAGGCTAGTAAAAAGGCCAGTGAATCTTCACAGATTCCAAACCAAACTCGTGAAAAGGATAAAGCTAGTAAAAACTTTGAGGATGAAAATCTTGATTGTGATGAATTAAATTGGGATATTATTTTTAGAATATCTGAATTCAAAAACCAGGTAACCCAAAATCTCCTATGGAAATCACAATGAAAGAATTTGAAGACTTTCATGAAGAATTCATGAAGATCATGAGGGTAGATAAGCCTGAGGCTTCAAACATCTGCAAGGATAAAAATGTATGGTACTTCATAAAGTACGATTATGGTCTTTCAAAAGACGGATCTATGTTGTGTTCTGGATTGCATGGAGGATTGGCTAAAAGAAACTTCTAGCAAATACAACACTTTGTAGATGAAGTTGTTTCATATATTTCATATTTAGAAAAACAGCTTGAAATCTGCAAAAAGGATGAAGAAGATTTCCTTTAGTTAGTAATTGAAAGGGATAAACTTTTTAATGAAATGAGTTCATACATTCTGCCAGAAATGGCCTATACCAAAAAGATTAAAAAGGTGGACTCGATAGATCATTCTCTCAAAGAGTGTTCTATGTTACATCCATTGGCAAGAATATAGAGGTCTAAATCTAAGAATTTCCTCAGAAATGGCGAAAGATAGTCTCCGCTACATAGATGCAGGACTGACAGAAATTGTCGAGATCAATAGAAATGATAATTATCTATATAAATCACTTCTAATTATTATGTAGGAATCCTTAGAGTTCTTGAGTTCAGAGTCAAGAATAATTACTAATTATATTATTAGCACAATTATGGATTATAGTGAGGATGAAACTGTTCGTTATCCTTATTAAGTTTGGGATCTCTATCCTGTTATAGCTAAGGAATTTGTTAACCCACAAAAGGTTAATAAGCAGAACTTAGAT
This sequence comes from Aleurites moluccanus, assembly GCA_948193065.1. Classification (NCBI taxonomy): domain Eukaryota; kingdom Viridiplantae; phylum Streptophyta; class Magnoliopsida; order Malpighiales; family Euphorbiaceae; genus Aleurites; species Aleurites moluccanus. The sequence continues at coordinate 17,294 of CANXYC013242477.1, forward strand.
TTTTATTTTAACCTATATAAAGAAAACTAGATTATTACCTAAGCTGTGAGAATTGAGAATTTCAAAGCTAGCTGGAGAAGGCAATCTATGCAAGTAATTATGTCCTTCTCGGAGATGGTAAAATATTTGTTATTATCTGGTCTGAATATACTCTCATTACAAGAGTATTGTCCATGATTAAGGGATGAGAAGAAGCAAAAAATTATTTCTGAGACTTTTGGATTTAGATCCAAATCTAGATTTCCAACCTGAAACCATGAAGATCTGGAAGAAAGTTGCTCAGTTCAGAGAGCAACGTGTTGCAGAAGACATAGCCAGGGATTATGCAGAACTAAGAGAAAGCTTGGACGCCCCAGTCAACAACTCATAGATGGAGTGACAAAAACGTCATCCATGACGTCAGTTTCAGCGTGATAAATGAGGAATTATTTTTCAGAAGTAGCTACAAATATTAAAACACTGTCGGCCAAATTAGCTCTAAAATTTGTGGTCCCGATGAAAAGAACTTATCTCTAAATAAGGACTCCTTAGCTGTAAAATTAAAGCAGTCATTGTCTTTATTTAATTATTATATTGAATACAGCTAGAGAACTATACCAGAGGCACCAGCTGTCCATTTATTTTTGTAGTTTTGTAAAGCTGCATACTATTCCAACTACCTATTTTAATTATTATACTGTGTTAATTATTTTACTTTTGAGCTGGCAAACAATAATACAGACACCAGCTTCGTTTGTAAAAAGTCTATGTATACCTCTTCAACTTATTGAAGAAGGGAAGCAAAATAAAATACAGAGTTTCTTTAAGAAAAATATTTTTCAAGTCTTTATCTGTATGATAATTTTGCTTCTATATACCTTTGATCCTTCAAAATGGTTTGATATTCAAAAGTATTGCAGTAAGACCTAACCAAGAAAGTGCAGTAAGTCATACCCTCCATACCTCTCTAAAGGTGTTGCTGGTGACGAGTTTGGAAAGAGAGCTAAAGTTGTTGCGAAAGTTTAGTGGACCCGGTCTACAAAGGTATATATATTATAAATGTTTTAAGTTTATATTTAAACCTTTATGTCCTCCGACCGATCTGCTAGTAGAAATTGGCTTAGATGTCTAGCCTTAACTCAAGTTAGGAGGAAAGAGTTGAGTGCCGGTTTTAGACTACAGGATCCTTTCTTTACTTTATATGAACAAATAATAAGAGAATTACCTATTACTATAAGAAGAATTAAAAGACTTGAGAGGCCTAATAAAGAAGACAGTGAACTTAAAAATTTTCTAGACCAAGAGCTTGAATTTAATAAATTTCATTATCTAGAAATGCTTGGTGCTTTTGCACGGTTATTGGATGACCAGTAGTTCTTCGGATTGCTCTTATCCCGATTGTCATTACCTAGATTACGATGTAGGAAATGATCCGATAATAGGATTATTAAATTCTATTATAGATCATTTAGACTCTCTAAATAATTTTATAGACAAACTGTTTAAAAATTTAGAGAATTGACTCTAAGACAGAGTGAGTTTGAGGATTTTTTTCTCGAGAATAAAGGCCTTTAGGTTTTATTGCCAGCTCTCGTAATCACAATGAATATAAAAAGTTGAAAGAAATCAGAAATAAAAAAATAAAAAAAAATAAAAAAAAAAAACTCTCTAAAGATCTTTAGGAGTGGCTTTCTATAATTTCACCTCTTACTAGACTAATTAGAGAGATAACATGCTCGTATTGAATGGTATTAGAGTCAGGTTATAAAGAAAATGGGATTTTTGGATTTCTTTGAAAAGAGAAAAGGATTTTGAGGGATTAAAATAGAAATAACAATAATTTTGGACAGTTAAGGCCAATGAAAGTAAATTGAAAGTCAGAAGATTTTTGTGTTACATTTTAAATATTAAAAACCACAATATGCATTAATTAATATTTTAAGGACTACTAGTAAAATTAACCCAAATAGTGAAGGTGACTAAATTGATTAGATTGAAACATATTTTTTATAATTTTAATCAGTAATATTAGAATTTAAGATTATAAAATTATTAGTTGAAATCCAATTAAAACGTAACTAATTAATAAAAATAAAAAAATAAATTAATATTATATAATATAATATTTTTATAAATAAATATTTAATATTTGATTAAAAAAATTAACATTTAGACATAGTCTTTTATATATATATATGTGTGTGTGTGATTTGAGTAATAGATTCATATTTAATTTCTTTTTCATAATGTTAAAAGTAACAAATTATATATATTTTCTTTTTCATAATTTATCAATAAAAATTAAATTATAAAAAAATAATTTTATTGAATAAAATCAAATTAAAATTTTTTAATTAAATTAATTCTAAAAATTTATCTCATTATATTTTAAAAATTAAATTAATAAAGTAATGACAATATTTTAATTTAAATAGGCAAATAATTAATTTCTAACTTTAATTTATCTTTTAAGGAAGTGACTAATTTTAATTTATTATGGCATAAATATTAAGTTCAGTTTGAGTCTTGGCCTGTATATTTTGAGTAAAGTCTCACATCAAAACTGTGCAACGGAGAGCACAAGGCAAGTGGCCATAAATAGTGATATCCAAATTCTTATTAGTCATATTGTTTTTGGTTTTTTTTGGCTAAGATTAACACGTGGTCATTAGTTCACATGATATTAAATTAATTTTCTAAGAAAAATAGTTCATTATCAATATTTTTAAAATCAGACCAATTAAAAAATCGATAAAAATAGATATCGAACTGATTAAACCGAAAAAAAATCGGTATATATATATATATATATATATATATATATATATATATATATATATATATATATATATATATTAAGAGATATATTATATATAATAAAAAAAAATAAAAAATTAAAATATAAAAAAGTATTTA
>CANXYC013243322.1:0-11235 GCA_948193065.1 Aleurites moluccanus
AGAGCAAGTAATGGCCAACACTGAATCCTGCTGCAGTTCAAGACAAAGTTTATGAAATTTCCAAACTTCTCATTAAAATTTTAAAATTCTCCAAACAAAATAAAATTGATAATTACACTTCAAAAATGGCAGATATTACACATTCACTCCTCAATATCATACTTGAATATTTCACTATCAATTGATCCTTTTGTTGGTTTAAGATCAAACCCAAGTGTATTGACTCACACTCAAACCTTACTTGATCCTTTTACAGGTGTAAGATAAAACCCAAGTATTTAGACCCACACTCAAATCTTACAAAGTGTTTTCAATAAGTACACACTCAAACCTTTACAATTAATCTTAAGATGAGCAATGAAATCTCATAAATAACTATTTTTCTCTTTCTAATCTCACTTGATAACCCAAAGAAGTGTTGAGAAAGAGAAGAAGAACAACTTTTCAACTTTCGAATAGATTCACTTTAATGAAACTTACAAATAAATGATCTAACTAAGAAAATAAAGTTGAAGATTTGTTTTCACTTGTATAAACTTAATAGATGTTGTTCTTAAATTTGGAAATGTTTCAAGAACCTGAATTTATAGCCCCAATTTAAAACTAGTCATTATCCACTTTTATTGGGATGAATTATGGTGTCTTTTAATGACTATATTTTTTTTTCCAGAAAATCACGACCATAGCTTCTGCTACTTCATTTGTAGTATTCTCTACTTGTGCCTTGCCTTGAACCTAAGCTATTGGATTGCTTAGTCGCGGTTGTGACTTTTTGGCAGCGATAACAATTTCATTTTTTCATATCTTGATATATACAACTCCAAATCATATTTTATTTTATTTTTTTTGAAAACTTTAAGATATCTACTACAACTTTTTAGTTTATGAAAACTCTAGAATCATCTGTCTTCATACTTTAAAAAATACAAATATTTAATTACTCCAATATGCAAGACAGCTTGAGCAGACTCTACTAATTCTTTAATTTCTCCTTCTGTAGAAGTCAAAATTATTTGATTCTTTTTCCACATAAAAATAGACATCTAGAGCTTTAATTAAGACTAGTGCATACAAATTTTTCTTCTAAAATTCCCATAAATATTTTAAATTTACCTCTTCTATTTTATCTTAGTCTGTCAGTTTGAGCATAATTCATTTAAAAATTCATATCTTTATTTTTCAATGTCTAATGCTCAATCTAATTTTTATTCCCAGAATTGTACATCCATATCTTTCCATCCATATATGTATTGTCCTACCAAATTCTTCCAATTTATACATATTTTAGCTTCAATCCAGACTCTAGGTAGGTCTGTCACTAATGGTTATGCTTTAGGACTGAAATGCTTACTTGCAGCTATGAAAAGTTGGTAGCAGATGTAAATATGGTAAGTAGTGGGTGCGATTTAACTTGTAATAGTTGTGAATCTTATGTAGCAGGGCTACTTACCTAGTAGCGGGAGCTACTGAAGTGTAGTTTTGATGATTTATTTTGTGCACTACTCAAAGTATGCTCCCCCTTAGCATGTGCACTCTTTCAAATGTGTTAAACTTATGATTAATCACTGGTCATGATTTCTCATGCCTTAACCAACTCAAACAAATTGTTAGTATAATTAATACCTTATAATATTTTGGTATCATCAAAATTAACATCAAACCCAAGGGGTCCAACATATTAGTATTATATAATCTAATATTCTAATCTTTAAAATATATTTTTTATTAATTAATATCTTTGAGATACATGTAATGCTTAATTTTATTATTGGATGCTTTTTCTTTTGTCTTAGTTATAAAATTTTTTTGTTATATTTATTTTATTAAAAATAAATATTTAAGAAGTTGAGTATTCTAATGAGCCGTAAACAAGCTATAAATGAGCTTCAAAACAAGTCAAGCTCAAGCTCGAGCCTATTTTAATAATAATTTGTTAATGAGTCGAGCTCGATTATAATTTATAAATAATCTTTTGATGAGACGAGATCGAGCTTTTCTAATAGTTAAACAAGTCGAGTTCGAGCATGATTTTCAAGTTTGATTTGAGCTTAAGATTAAAAAACATATCGAGGTGAGCTTGAGCAAGCTAAAATTTGGCTGGGCTCGATTACAACCTTAATTGCATATGGCGTCATTTTTTTATTATTATGTATGTTGGAGATTTAATGTATGTGAGCTACCTAATCTTAATCTTTGTCAACAATTTGATAATTGATTACTCAAAGGTATGGTTTAAGGCAGAAAAAAAAGTATGGAAGGTAAAAGTATGGCATTGTAATACCCTAAGAAGCCCCATCTTATATGCATGATTTAATTTTTAGTTTATGGTTTAAAAGCATTGAAATGATGGGAAATAATTTTAGAGACACAGTTAGAAAGCAAATGCAAAACTTTTCAGGAAATCGTTGATGTCAAAAATATTGCTGGGAAAATAGCAGTCCAACTAATTTAAGAATTTCTGACCTAGACCTAGGGGGATTAAATAAGTTAATTTTATGTGAAATTATGGTGAAAAGAAAGAGTTGAAAAATATTTTGAAACACTGAAAATAAAAGTAATGACAAAATTATAAATAAAGACAACTTTGAGGGCAATTTTAAAAATTTACTGTCTGAAATCCAGAAATGACCCAAAACTATTTTTAAATAATAGCACAATTTAAAAAAAAAAATTTATTTCACTCCCCACACTTGAGGTTAAATCTAAACAGAATAGATAGAATAAATTACAGAAAGTTTTGGGGTAAAAAATATAAATAAGAAAAATTTTGGGCCAAAAGTACAATTAAACAAAGTTGTGAGACCCACCCATTCTAGAAATCAGCTAGGTGGCCAGCCAAGGGTGAGGGAGAATGAAAATTATTGATAGAAAATGATTAATTGACTTATTAAATAATTAAATAGGTGCCAAATAAGCCAAATTCTAGAAATTTCTATTTATTTTTGTCTTCAATTTTTTTTCTTGGCTTTTGGTATACATAAAAGATGACAAAGATAAGTGTTGGCTGCATTTTTGGAGAGGAGAACCGAACCAAATGGAAGGAAAAAAACCAAAAAGAAGTCTTCTAATTTTTCCATAGAGATGAACCAAAAATAGCTAGGGAATTGAAGAAGGAAGATGAGAGAAGAAAGGAAATTGGTATTTAAGCTTTATGGAGGAAGAAAGAAGATGGAATTTGAGAATTTAATCTAAGATAATGATTCTAAACTTATCATTTTTAATTGTATTTAAGAGTTCTATAGCATGATTTGGCAATTAATTGAGTTAATTAAGTTAAAAATATAAAGAATGAGCTAAGGTTTATATAGTTCCTGAATTCTGTTTTGAGGCAGTAAATTGAGGCTATTATTCCAAAATTTTAATGACTGAATTTGAGGATGTCCAAAACATTAACATTGTAGATAAATATGTTAATTATATATCTGTAAAAGAAATTTGAAAAATTTGAAGTGAGAAAAGAGTTATTGGGTAAAAACTATGACTGACCTGGAATTAGATTTTCTGAAAAATACTACTATATTTTTATTGTACAAACTGACAGAGACAGAATTAGAAGATATGTTCAACATAAAAAGTGTTCATTTATATCTTATATATAATCTTGTAATTTTTTTTCAATTGGAATTTTGATTTATGAGATATTAGGTCATAAATGTAGACTGCCCGGAATGACTATTTAACAGAATATAGGTTACAAAATTCTATTAATTTGAGGATCTTAAATTATGAATTAGAGAAAGTGTAAAACATTAAAAAATATCATTTATATGTTACATAAATGACTATAAAATGGTTTTGTAATTGGATGAGTACGAAATTAATTATAGGTATAGAAACAGGGTATGTCTGGATAGAGATTTCAGAACAGTAATTTAATTTTGGAAATTCACTAATAATTGTTTAGTGATCCAAAAATTCTAAAATTTGGATATGTTATAATTTTATGTGTCTATTTTTGATAGGAAAATGAATTTCAGTAATTGGTTAAGTATTTATTGAGTTATTAGCAAAAGAACAAAATCTGCCAGAATAAGATTTTAGGCAGAATGCAGGATAGCAGGGATGGTTATAGGCCTAAGTTTAAATTAACACCATAAATTGTGTAATAATGATTTTAATGTGAAATTTGGATATGTTAGAACCTTATATGTTTATTTTAATTAGGAATAAGAATTTAAGTAATTGGATAATTGCAGAAAGTGATATAGATAATAGAACACAGGCTGCCAGTAAAGAATTTTACACAGAAAAATCCTAGTAACTTGGAAATTTGAGGAATTTTCTTTTTATATAAGTATAAGTAATGTAATTTTATGTTAAATAGTATCTAAATAGAAATTAATTGGATATGTAGATTCAAGAATGAATAAGGGATGTGATGGGTACTAAAAGAGATAAGGCAAAGAATCAAGGATAAAAGAAAAGGGAAATGTATAAGATATTAGTAAGGTGAGTAATGTATACATCATTATGCATACCCATGTTTTGATTTATTGACCCAATGAACATATTTTCTTCTTGATTAAATGCCACTTTGTTATTGATGATCATTCTTTGATCTTCCTAAATATTGAAATTTATCCATATTTATTGATTGCTATTGATATTGAAATGCCTTTTGTGTACTAATTGACAAGTAAACTAATGCGTGTTGATAAAACGTCATTGTACCATAATGTTCCTAATGATTACTGGCTATTGATATTGATTTCCTTTGACCCATTTTACATATGAATTTAACAGAGCTACATCTCCGACAGGGTAGTGGGAATATACTATCGGCAATGTGCATATTATATTACTGATGCCCTAGTTGGGAAGGGCTATGATCCTGGCCATAAGATCTGATCAGTCTTATGCTTACTGATTTCGATATTACTAGAGACTGTATATTCGCATATAGTCTATATTGATACTACTGAAGACTGTATGTTTATATATAGTCCATCCCTTTATCTGTCTTATCTACATGATATGAGTATTATTTACCTGTTCATTGATTCTACACTTATACCTTATTGCTTATCGTTGATATCTTTTATTATCACATTTTTATATCTCATATATAATGATGTATGCATGCTCATTGAGTATTTCATACTCACCAAATTAGTGGTTTATAATTTTTACAGGGATGTGTTAGAGGAAGCTGATTCCAAGTCAATTTCTTTTCCAACTTGGGATGTCAAATACATCGAGGTAGACTTGTGTTTGCTAAAGGTCATTAGTGATAATTCTTGGAGCTCCATGGTACTGTGTATAATCAGATGATTGAGTATTATAATGATGTATGAATAGTAAAATATTTAATATTACAGTAACATTAAAAATATAATGGGTAATACATAATGATTGAAAATGCCAATGATAATAAAGTGATAAAGATAGTAACAGAGGAAAATAATAAAATGAAATTTTCATGTTTTGAAAAAGATTTAGAAGTGTTATGTATGACTGTTGAACTATGAAGTTGATGGTATAAGGTTGGCAAACTATTGGGAGTATAAAATAATTTTTAGTGCAGATTGTGTAATTTTTGAGGGACCCGATTTTGGGATGGGATTGAGGTTAAAATTACAAAGGGGACTCTGGCAAAATTTATGTAAAATTTATAAGTAATAAATCGGAATTAAATATTGATTAATGAATTAATATTGATTAAATGATTGATAAATGGACTATTTATGGATTCTACATGTTTTCGGTGACCTTAAGTCTACCCGTACCCTAGAACCATCGCAACCCAAAAGTGGGTCATGACAGATGTGGTATCAGAGCTAAAAGTTTAGAATATGTGTCATAAGTATGAATGTGTTAATAAGTGTATCATGGAGCATAGGATTTCCGTCTCGTCATTTGAAGTTATCTGTTAATATAGTTATCAGCGTTATCCGTTATGAACTTCTTTCTCTACTTAATATACATATATATTATATAATATAGAAAGAAGTGTTTATTGAAAATTTATAAAAGTGATAGTAATTGAAAGTGAATGAGAATTGAATGCAGCTAAAAGAGATTAATGTAAAGATTGAATAAGTATATGATAAGTTAATATTGAATTACTTAGGCAATATGATTGTAATAACTAAATTAGTAGCTAAGTAATGATTTAGAAAAATACAAGATTAATATGATAATGTTGAAAGGTGATTAAAATTCATGAAGTATAATATAAGTAAATTAATCAGTTACTAGGGATATAATGATTATGAAAATAAAATGTTAGCTAATTATATGGTAACTACAGAAATAGATATCAGACTAAGAATGTTAATAAGAGATATAGAGAAATTGTGATGCAAAGTAGTTTGAAGATTACTAGAGGTATCGATATCGATGATTCCAAATAATAGAGAATATGAAAGCTATTGAGGCATAGAATATTAAAAAGTTAAGAATATGATTATAATGAAAGAATAAATATTTGTTATAGCAATTAAGTAAAATAAGAAGTAAATGATATACTAATAGTTCCTATAATGGTATACATAACTGATTATTGAGGTTTAAACCTAAGTAAATTAATATTAAGTTATTGATTATTGCAGTTTAAGGAATACAGTTATTGATTAATAAGACTAATGAGTAGAAGAATTGAATGAAAATATAGAAAAATTATGAACAGTGGAGTACATGTGAAGTGGATGACAAATATATAAGGTAAATGATGATTGAATATGAAAAGTGAAAATATGAAATTATTGAGGTATAGTTTAGTGTTATTGAAAGGTTATTGACAGGATTAATGTTATAGTAATTAAATACAATGAGTAATATATTGTGAACTTAGGAAGTGTAACTACCGTGAAAAGATAGTTACAAAATTAAAGTTATAGTGCTTAAAGAATAATAAGAATGTATAATGGTATAATTACCTAATTAATGGAAGTTCAAATATAAGTAAATAAATATTAGGCTATTATTTATTGAAATTTAGGGAATATACTCATGGAAAAAGAGTTAATGGTCGAAATGATAAAGTACAAAAATATAAGATTAATGCAATGATGTCGATAAGGTGATTAAAAATATAAAGGTATAGTACATTAAAAGTCTAAGTACTGAATTATCAAATGTTTATGAATTATAGATCGTATACTGATAAGAAATGATATGAGAATTATGAAATAGCGCAAATGATAAAAAGACTATAGAATTTGACACAATAGTCTAAGTAAGATGATAAGTGATATAGAAAAAATGTTTACAAAGATGATTGGAGACTATTTGAGGTTCATATATTAATGTTTACAGTATTGGATGAGAAAATTCGAGGATGAATTTTATTGAAGGGGGATTGAATGTAATACCTTAGAAAGCCCCATCTTATATGCATGGTTAAACTCTCAGTTTATGGTTTAAAAGCATTGAAATGATGGAAAATAATTTTAGAGACACAGTTAGAAAGCAAATGCAAAATTTTTTCGAAAATCATCGGAGTCGAAAACACTGTCGGAAAAATAGCAGTCTGGATAATTTAAAAATTTCTGACCCAGACCTGGGGAGATTAAATAAGTTATTTTATGTGAAATTATGGTAAAAAGAAAGAGTTGAAAAATATTTTGGAACACTGAAAATAAGAGTAATGGCAAAATTATAAATAAAGGCAACTTTGGAGGCAATTTTGAAATTTCACTGTCTGAGATCTAGAAATGACCCATAACTATTTTTAAATGATAGAACAACTTAAAATAAGGTATTTCACTCCCCACACTTGAGGTTGAATCTAAACAGAATAGATAGAATAAATTACAGAAAGTTTTGGCGTAAAAAATACAAATAAGGAAAATTTTGGGCCAAAAGTGCAAGTAAATAAAATTGTGGGACCCATCCATTCTAGAAATCAGCTAGATGGCTGGACAAGGGTGAGGAAGAATGAAAATTATTGATAGAAAATGATTAATGGACTTATTAAATAATTAAATAGGTGTCAAATAAGCCAAATTCTAGAAATTTCTATTTATTTTTGTCTTCAATTTTTTTTTTGTTGGCTTTTGGTGTACATAAAAGATGATAAAGATAAGTGTTGGCTGCATTTTTGGAGAGGAGAACCGAACCAAATGGAAGGAAAAGAACCAAAAAGAAGTCTTCTAATTTTTCCATAGAGATCAACCAAAAATAGCTGGGAAATTGAAGAAGGAAGATGAGGGAAGAAGGGAAATTGGTATTCAAGCTTTATGGAGGAAGAAAAAAGATAGAATTTGAGAATTTAATCTAAGGAAATAATTCTAAATTTATCATTTTTAATTGTATTTAAGATTTCTATAGCATGATTTGGCAATTAATTGAGATAATTAAGTTAAAAAATATAAAGAATGAGCTAAGGTTTATATAGTTCCTAAATTCTGTTTTGAGGCAGTAATTTGAGGCTATTATTCTGAAATTTTAATGACTGAATTTGAGAATGTACAAAACATTAAAGTTGTAGATAAATATATTAATTATATGTTTGTAAAAGAAATTTGGAAACTTCAAAGTGAGAAAAGAGTTATTGGGTAAAAACTGTGACTGACTTGGAATTAGATTTTTTGAAAAATGCTACTATATTTTTATTGTACAGACTGATAGAGACAGAATTAGAAGATATGTTCAACATGAAAAGTGTTCATTTATGTCTTATATATAATCTTGTAATTTTTTTTCAATTGGAATTTTGGTTTATGAGATATTAGGTCATAAATGTAGACTGCCCGAAATGACTGTTTAACAGAACAGAGGTTACAAAATTCTATTAATTTGAGGACCTTAAATTATGAATTAGAGAAAGTGTTAAACATTAAAGATGATCATTTATATGTGATATAAATTAATGTAAAATGGTTTTATAATTGGATGAGTACAAAATTAATTATAGGCATAAAAACAGGGTATGTCTATATAGAGATTTCAGGACAGTAATTTAATTTTGGAAATTCACTAATAATTATATAGTGATCCAAAAATTATAAAATTTGGATATGTTATATATGTGTCTATTTTAAATAAGAAAAATAATTTCAGTAATTGGTTAAGTATTGATTGAGTTATTAATATAAGAACAAAATCTGCCAGAATAGGATTTCAGGTAGAATGCGGGTAGCAGGGCTGGTTATAGGCCTAAGTTTAAATTAACATCATAAATTGTGTAATAATAATTTTAATGTGAAATTTGGATGTCTTAGAAACTTATATGTTAAGTTTAATTAGGAATAAGAATTGAAGTAATTGGATAATTGTAGAGAGAGATATGTTTAATGGAACATAGGCTGCCAGTAAAGAATTTTACACAGAAAACTCCTAGTAACTTGGAAATTTGAGGAATTTTCTTTATATAAGTATAAGTAATGTAATTTTATGTTAAATAGTATCTAAATGGAAATTAATTGGATATATAGAGTCAAGAATAAATAATAGATGTGATGGGTACTAAAAGAGATAAGGCAAAGAATCAAGGATAAAGGAAAAGGGAAATGTACAAGATATTAGTAAGGTGAGTAATGTATACATCATTATGCATACCCATGTTTTGATTTGTTGACCTAATGAACATGTTTTCTTCTTGATTAAATGCCACTTTGTTATTGATGATCATTCTGTGATCTTCCTAAAGATTGAAATTTATCCACATTTATTGATTGCTATTGATATTGAAATGCCTTTTGAGTACTGATTGACAAGTAAACTAATGTGTATCGATCAAAAGTCATTGCACCATAATGTTCCTAATGATTATTGGCTATGGATATTGATTTCCATTGACCCATTTTACATGTGAATTTGACAGAGCTACTGCTCCGATAGGGTAGTGGGAATATACTGTTGGCGATGTGCACATTGTATTACGGATGCCCTAGCTGGGAAGGGCTATGGTCCTGGCCATAAGATATGACCAGTCTTATGCTTACTGATACTGATATTACTAGAGACTGTATATTCGTATATAGTCCATATTGATACTACTGGTGACTGTATGTTTACATATAGTCCATCCCTTTATCTGTCTTATCTACATGATACGAGTATTGTTTACTTGTTCATTGATTCGAAACTTATACCTTTTTGCTTACCGTTGATATATTTTATTATCACATGCTTATATCTCATATATAATGTTGTATGCATGCTCACTGAGTATTTTATACTCACCAAATAAGTGGTTTATAATTTTTACAGGAATGTGTTAGAGGAAGCTGATTCCAAGTCAATTTTTCCTGACTTGGGATGTCAAGTACATCGAGGTAGACTTGTATTTGCTAAAGGTCATTAGTGACAATTCTTAGAACTCCATGGTACTGTGTATAATTAAATGATTGAGAATTATAATGATGTATGAACAGTGAAATATTTAATGTTATAGTGACATTAAAAATGTAATGGGTAATACATAATGATTGAAAATGTCAATGATAATAAAGTGATAAAGACAGTGATAGAGGTAAATAATAAATTGAAATTTTCATGTTTTGAAAAAGATTTAAAAGTGCTATGTATGACTGTTGAACTGTGAAGTTGAGGGTATAAGGTTGGCAAACTATTGGGAGTGTAAAATAATTTTTAGTGTAGGTTGTGTAATTTTTGGGGGACCCAATTTTGGGTTGGGATTAAGGTTAAAATTACAAAGGGTACTCTGGCAAAATTTATGTAAAATTTATAAGTAATAAATGGGATTTAAGTATAGATTAATGAATTAATATTGATTAAATGATTGATAAATGGACTGTTTATGGGTTCTATGGATTTTCGGTGACCTTAAATCTACCTGTTCCCTAGGATCGTCGCGACCCAATAGTGAATCGTGACAATCACGAATTTATTTATCCATGCAATTCAACAATTAACAATGATTTGATGAGAGAAAACATAAAACTAACACAAGTACCTGATTTGATTTGATGGGAGATATTAAGATGTTTTCAAGATAGGTGACATCTTAATCATAGGGCTAGATGTTACAATTTGCCATTTGGGTACGTGGGACTTCAAATGGCTTATTATAATGATGCCTTTCTTGGAAGTTTTAGCTACATTAAAGTGGAGAAGCATTGGTAATAATTCTTATGCATTCAGGGTACTCTGTGTTAGAATTTAGGCCATTAGGCGCAGTGGAAAAACAAAAAAAATCTCAAACCAAAATCTCTATGTTGATTAAAATTAAAGATTAATTAAAAGATCGAGATCTTTACCTTTGTATTTGGAAACCTTTTCTTCACTTGATCACCAAGAAAGGGTTGTAGCAAACCACTATCTTTCCCA
>CANXYC013244666.1:0-53893 GCA_948193065.1 Aleurites moluccanus
TATATATATATATATATATATATATATATATATATCAAAATAAATTCTTCCTTTCAATATTTAAAAAAAAAAATTAACTATCACATCAACATGAGCAATATTTATATGATCATAACTAAGGTTATCATTGATGGAGATAAAATTTATCTTTACATTTTTCTCTCTTTTTGAGATACTCGATAAATATCAATAAAATATTTTATCATATAACAAATATATGACCAATTTTTTTTTATACTATATCAATAATATTTACTTTAAAAAAAATTTTGTTAATCTTTTCTATTCTTATTTTTGTATAATTTTATCCCACTTCTAGTGATAATAAGTATTCTTATAAAATTTCTTTATTCTTATGAAAAGAATAACTTCATAGTATTATTGTTATATATTACCACATTCACTTCAACAAATGTGATAAAACCAATAGGATGTGCTCCATAAATTTGTTATTAACGACTTGTTATTTTATTCAGTTAAATATCGCTGCATTCACTTCAGGGAGAGAGAATGAATCAAAAGATATGAAGTTAATTCATAAAAGTTTTATAATATTTTTTATCGATATTGTTATTATAGGAGCATATTCAATATATATAAAATATTAACATATCATTATTTATAAATATTCTCCACATATTAAGAATTAATTTTAATAAAAAATTAACATATTTAAAATAAAAGAATAATTTAGCAATATTAAAATAAATAAATTCACTATAATTATCAATAAATGATTAAATTAAAAAATTTAATAATTATTCTATTTTTTTTCACTTATACTTTTGTAAGATCACAAATATAAATCATTTTTTTTTTTATTTCAAATTATATTTTAACAAGTATAAAATATCATAATTTATACAAAAACAAATATCAAAATTAGAGTATAAATTTTTTATGTTAGATGTAGTTTAAAAAATAAAATGATAATGCATAAAAATAAAATTTATTTACACAAATATCTGAATTAGAATATTATCAAGAGAAAAAAATTCAAATCCTGTCAATAAGAAAACTATTAAATGTGTCATGAAAAATAAAATTGAATAGCATAAAAATAAAAGAATTTCGATCTACCCATTAACAAAAAAACTCTAAAACATATAAGCATAATATTATTATCATTCAAAAGTAACGAGACATAAATTATAAATATAAAGACAATGATAATATAAGAATTTTTTATAAAAATAATAAACTCATATATTTTAAAATATTTTCATAAATATAAATAATTCATTAAGATAGTGAAACAAATAAGATATATGAAATTAACATTTTAAGAGTAGAGAAATTCACATGGATTTGATTGTTTAAAAATAGAGAATCGTATTGATAACATGTTATAAAAAAAATAAAAATAAAAATAAAAATAAGAACAAAAATAAAAATATAAAAGAAAAAGTTTTATATTGTCTTTTTAGTGTGTATTATAAAGTAATATGAATTTCTATTTATAGAGTTCATCTCTGCTATAGGTTACAATATATAAACTCACTATAAATTATAATATAAATGTTACAATAGAATTAATCTTAAATATAAAAACTTATGAATAGTGGGATAGATGAATGGATATCTACATTTATCTATATATTTATAACATAAATAAATTTTTTTCTTATTTAAAAATTTAACTAGAATAAAAATAGAAAATTAGTATAGTATGAGAAAATTACTAATAATATTGTCCATTGCTGAAAAAATAAATAAAATATAAAATATAATTTTATTTACTTATTAAATTAAATTAGACAATATATATATATATATATATTTATATAAGATTAAATTAAAAAAATATATATAAATATAAAAAACTCTAAATTTTTAATTTAACTTAAATAAAAATTTAAAATTTCTAATTAAATTGGACCTATTTAAACCAACTTAAAAAAAAATATAAAAGCTTATTTGAACTTATAAAAAAGAAAAAAGTCTAAACGATTAAAATGATATAGTTTAGGATTTGTATCTCTGTCCCACTGTATATACAGTAACGTACCGTTAAAAGAGGGAGGGAAGGGGATGCGAAACCATTGATGGTCTTATGTTTTTCTCCTGATCATTCGCGCCTTCTCTGTTTGTGCAGCTCTGCAAATGGCAGTCTCATTTTGGTTTCCGTTTTTAGGTGGTCTTCCTTTTTGTCAGGAAACCATCCCCCGAAAACAGTTCCATCCACAAAAATGGAAAAAAGAAAAAAATGAAAAACGAAAGAAACGCTCCATTCATTGTTTGATCTGGGAGGGGTTGTCTTGTCCATGCCTCAATTAAGAAACCTTCTAGTTATTGACTTCCTCTTCCTCTGCTTTAACAAAAACTAGCCCTTTCTCTTTCTCTATCGGAAAATGCACCATTGTCTTGCAGGCTTCTTTATTATCTCTCTTGGTATCCTTCCAACACTCGTCCATTCAAAGACTAATTCTCAGGAAGGTACGTCTACTTAATTTCCTATTCCTACAAGTATTTTCAATTTTAATGATTTCTCCTTTTGATTCTTAAGGTTACTTTTCATCTCTGTCTCTATATCCAATTCTTGGGGGTATATGTAGGTGAAATTCAAGATTCTGTATTTGGTATTTGTATTGCAGTTTCTGCTCTCAATGTGATGTTTACCAGCTTAAATTCTCCTTCACAACTAAGTGGTTGGAAATCAAGTGGTGGTGACCCTTGTGGTGATTCCTGGGAAGGGATCACATGTTCAGGCTCCGCAGTAACTCAAATGTTATTATATTTAATTCTCTCTCATCAAGACGCTAAGTGCATGCATTTAGCAGGATCTTATTTGGGTCTTTGTTTCTCTTAAAAAATTTGCAGAAATTTATCTGGCCTCGGACTTAATGGAAATCTGGGCTACCAGTTGTCAAACTTGAAATCTGTCACATACTTGTGAGGCCCATCTTCAAAACTATGTGCACATTGTCATGTTATATTTTCTTGCTGAAAGAACATAACCTCAAGGCTTTGTAATTCTTTGTCTTAGTACAGTGATATGAGCAAGAACAACCTCAACAACGATATACCTTATCAGCTTCCTCCTAATATGGCTCACCTGTAAGCCCACGGGCCCTTTCTGCCTATGAAATTTATATGTTGACATTATAAAAGTCCTCCTAATACTGGATCCTTAAATAGCTTCCTCTGTGATTTTTTTAATCTAAATTTATTTCATACTCTTTTAACATTTTCTTTGTTTTACTTAAATCTGACAAGTCAATTTGAGTGGAGATATTAAACTAATTTCACAAGATTAGGTAATTTTGCTAAATGTTCAATTGATTTTATTTTAAAATTGACTACAAGAGATTAGTCAGAATAGAAGAAAATGATTCTTGCAGCTGACTAGTTTAGAATGTGTCGATTAGAACCAAGTTTGAGTATAACTGGTGCTACCATGAGGATAATGTGCATGAGTAATCAGCTTTAGAAAATGGAAAACATTATCGGTGTGAAGATGTAACCGAATAATCAGGTAAACAGATCATTTACATCTTGAAATAAGAGAAGTTCATGAATTGTAGCTATATTTATACTGATTATTATGATACATCTGCCAAAGAACTTTTCACTTGAGACAATGCTTATTTAAGATCTTAGCTCTGTGTTGTCAATGACATCATCCCTCCTCAATGGTGAGATTTGGCTCCTTGTGAGGTCGGGGTCCAAGGCTTGAACATGTCAATGATCAAGAAGACATCAACTCTTTTTAGTAGTGCCTCACTCTTTTCACTTTCTTAATTGACTACTTCAACGATGTTTGGTTTTAATGTTATGAGCTTAACATGCAGAGATCTCTCTAATAATGGATTCAGTGGTAGTGTGCCTTATTCAATTTCACAGATGAATGACCTCGGATACCTGTAAGCAAAGTTGATCATTTATTGCCTAACCTTCTTAGCAGTTGTTCCAAAATCTCATTCTTTTGTTGCTGCATGCAGAAATCTTGGCCATAATCAGCTCAAAGGACAGTTGAGTGACATGTTTCAAAACTTCCAAAACTTAAAACATTGTAAGCAAAAGTTTCTTACATTCTTCTCTGATCTTGTTCAGCAGAATCCCTCTTGTTCCTGTTACATGAAGACTTCTGCTCTGTATTTTGATTGAGTTAAGCTAGCGTCTACATGAAGCATCATATTTTATACCTGCTTAATTCTCTGTTTAAATGCTTCTCAAAATTTCTGTTGAACTTGTGTGTGTGGCTTTATTGTCTGTATTGATCAACACCCTTGAAAAGGATGTATAATGTATAAATATGGGCATTTTTCTGCAAAATGATAATAAAAACCAATGTATACAGGGGATAAGTTCAGAAACAAAAATACTCACCCTAAACCAGGTAATTTTGCAGATCTATGCAAGGATCAACTCTTTTTTTTATTTTTCTGGAAGAAGTTGCAGGCACACCATGAGGGAATTAATGATGCTATCAACCTATAGAATGCTATATTTTCTATTGATCTGTAACTAAAGTAGCTAGACTAATGCAATTGAAGGTCTGCCATGGCCCGACAAAATGACTGTGTGTTTTATAGCATTTAAGCATAAAATAAGCAGTTAATTGTCTTCTTCATCAACTAAACTTAAAGAAGTGCTCACTGCATCAAGACATTGCATAACAAATCAAATGCAAGTTCAGTGAAGTCATTCTAGATTTTGTAGATAGGCGCTGATGGGTCCACATTCCTGCAAGTTGTTATGGGAACCACAGGTTCTTAATAAAATTTCCCATCTCGTTCTCAATAAATAAATGAAATTTCTGTAGTTGCTATAACACAAATAGTAGTTAACACAACTCCTTTCAAACGATGTATGTTGAACTCATATATGCTTAATCAATCTAGATTTTATAAAAATTTCATTCTACAAGGTATATTCACTAAAAATCCAGTTCTATGGCTACTGGTGATGGAATGAGTAATTAAGTCATAATTTTTTGGTTTGAACATACTTACTTATTCTTAGCTGAGCAAAATGTGGGGAAATCAAGGTGCTATATGGCTCATTTCTAATCATGTAATTTGACTAGTGGATGTTCCTGGTATGCTATGCAGCTAATCCTCATTATTGATTTATGAAAAACTGAAAGTGAAAAACAAAAAACACTATAAAATGATTCTCAATTTTGTTTCCTAGAAACTATTGGGTATAGGATGTATGGCAATTTAATTGTCATTCATCAAGTGTTTCTATTTTGTTTCCATTATCTTAATATGAATGTACGATGTTCTTCCTCTACGGATGAAAGTTGAACTGTTCACTGACTGGTGAGATGAATTACAGGGATTTATCCTACAACTCTCTTTCAGGCAATCTGCCGCAAAGTTTTGGATCACTTTCAAGTCTCAGCACATTGTAAGAAGCTACGAAAGGATATTCATATAGATCTTTTGATTTTCTTCTTGTTGACTCTGTTATGCATTCTTACAGGCGTTTGCAAAATAATCAATTCTCGGGTTCAATAAATGTCCTCGCAGGTCTTCCCCTCTATAATTTGTAAGTATACTAGCAGTATAAATTCAATTAAATCCAATTAGTACTGTTTTTCATCTTTATGTTATTTGCTGTTTTATTAGGTTTATCCCTGTTACTGAAAAAAGTATTCTGAAAAAAAGAGAACATATTTTCATTGTGATTTTCATTGTGTTTTTGGATACTCTATAAAATCACAATGCCTTTTTCTTGGATCCATGGTACCCTATGGGAACAAGTTTTACGAATAAGTGTTAAAAGTAATGAAGTTCTATTAAATCTGCTGCTCTAATGGAACCAAAGAAGCTTAAAAAAATAATTCAATGTTATACTGTCAGGAATGTTGAAGACAACAAGTTCACTGGTTGGGTCCCTGATTCACTGGAAGGCATTAAAAGCTTAAAGTGAGTGCCCTCTGAAATTCTATTTGCTTGCGGATGAAGTTCTAAAGAAGTTTGCTTCTCTCACTCTGATTATTTTGTCTGAAGAACTGGACGAAATTACTGGTCGGCCGGGCCTGCTCCTCCTCCTCCACCTGGTACAGAACCCATTGCACAAAAACATAAGAAGAATGGTAGGGCTGGGAAGGATGGCATGAGCGGGCTATCTATAACTCTAATAGTTTTAGCTTCATTGGTGGTAGTTGCACTTCTGATTACTCTATTGTCAACAAGAAAATCTTCTGCATCTTCACATTTTCTTGATGAAGAGAGGGCTAGCCAGCGGAGAGCATTTACTCCCCTTGCATCACAGGAATTATCCATTGATTCGCATACTTCCATGCACAAAGTTCTTAAAGGTACATAGTTATTTATTTTCCAGCACAATTACTTGGTGAGAATGTTACTAAAGTTATTGTTATAAGCTTGTAGAACATAATCTTCTAGGAAACTAGGAAGGTCACCCTATTCTTGTGAAGTGTGCATATGCTCTATTCTTCCGTCATTGTAATATATGTAGGGAATCTTTGGCAAATCTCCTTCAGCTATGAAGCCTATGACCTGCAATATTTTGCTAAAATTAGCTGGAAAATTTTGTTTAGAAATATCTGATAGGTATTGGTACATCAAATATAGTAAGCTTTCCACCAATTCCAAATCTACAATACACTAGCCATTTAACACTTATTTACAACTCCGTCACTTCTTATTTTTCTATCTCGTCAATGTTGTGCATTCTAATTCCCATGATTAATGCGGTCCTGACACAACTCACTTACTGGTGACAGAAACTGACTCATTTGATTCAATTGGTTCAATTGATATAAAGACCCTGCAAAAATCCCCATCCATTGGTTACAAGCCTCCACCACCTGATTTTTCACAATCTTTGAATGACAATGAGTTTGTGAGTCGTCTGAATAGCAGAAGAAGCACCTCTATCCGTGCTGTACCTTATTCTTTGACAGACTTGCAGACAGCTACTAGTAATTTTGCAACGGGCCGTCTTCTTGGTGAGGGATCCATTGGTCGTGTTTATAGGGCAAAATATCCTGATGGGAAGGTAAATTTTCCATGGTTATTCAATATTTGACCACCCACATTTCCCTGGGCTCATTACTGGATTTAACTCCATCAAGAGAAATAGGAAACAAGTTGGAATTTGGATTCTAATAATTTGATTTTTCCCACCCTTTGTCAGGTTTTAGCTGTAAAAAAGATTGATTCATCACTTTTTCAATCTTGTCACCCAGAAGAATTTTCAGAAATTGTTTCAAACATCTCAAAAGTTCACCATCCAAACATTGCTGAACTTGTCGGTCATTGCTCAGAACAAGGGCACAACATGTTAATTTATGACTATTTCAGGAATGGCTCACTTCACGACTTCCTGCACTTGTTGGATGACTATAGTAAACCACTAACTTGGAACACCAGAGTCAGGATTGCTTTGGGCACAGCCCGGGCTGTTGAGTAAGTCAACACATACACCACTTAATTGCTAGGCGTCAAAGATAAACATATGAGAAGGATAAACATATGAATAACTGTTTTCTTTTGGACTGATAACATTTTGTTTAAATTTTTAGCATAAATTGACCAGAGACTGCTAGGCTTATATAGTCTATCAAATGGCTGCTGCACTAAAACATTTACATATATTTTCAATGTTGATACCATTAGGTTGACCCTTTTAGCATATGACCTTCTGAAATGTTAATATCGTATCATTCATGCTCTCAAGTCCTTTCTGCATGCAGTTTGACCCTTCTTGGGCGTCCGTAAGGACATTAAAGTTGTGTAGAATGGACTAAATACCAAGAATTGACCAAGTCAAACAGAAATGCCAGAAAGAATCCGAGATCTAGAAAAAGTGAATTGAACTAAGCTAATGAATTTATGGTACCTAGAGATTAGTTCAAGGACAATCTAAAAAATAAGAAGTATAAGAAAAGAATGGAAATATGTAGGAGGAGGAGTATAAAAAGTTGAAATTGGTCCTCCAAAACAATAAATATGTCCAGTAAAAAACTAAATAAGATTTTTTATATTACATATCTCTTAATACACAATTATGCGATAGAGATTCAATAAAAGATAGAAATTTTTTGCGTGAATCGTTTTATTATTAGTCTTCCGAAAAAGAGTGGACTGTAAAAATATAGAATTTTAGTATCCTATATAACTTGAGCATGTAAAAAAATTCCACGTTGGATTGGGCTTGCACTCTTAGTCGTACATGCATGTTTTGCTGTGTTTATCACGTTAACCTTGGAATCATTGTAATTTGTAAATCTGTTTATGCATATGAATTGCCTGGACCACCTTCATCATGATTTGCATTCTTGCTTTCAAAGTGAGTTATATTTTTTATGATTTCCCTATAATGCCAGCGACTACTTTTTTTTTTTTTTCTTTGATTGATTGGGTAACTTTTTCATACTCAGGTATCTCCATGAAGTTTGTTCTCCATCCTTCATCCACAAGAATATCAAGTCATCTAATATTTTGCTTGACCTTGAACTCAATCCTCATCTTTCAGACTATGGATTATCGAATTTTCATCATGTTAGTACTTCTTGAGATATAAAAAATCTCCTTACTGTAAGCATAATTTCAAATATTATATTTGCTATGTTAATGGCAAGTAGCAAATATTGCATATGACAAGCCTTATATTCCATTTAAATTGGGCTCAAGGTGGGAGTTCCCTGTTGCAGGCCTGCTGTATTCACAGATACACATCTGCATATATATACATATGCGGTCCCTATCAGCTACCTAGTTGTATATCTGTCCAACTAAATATATATGCGCTTTCAAATGACCAATATAAATGGAAAAATATTTGCAAATTTGTGAAATGGAAGGATCGAGATTGATTAGCATAAGGTATGTAATGAGCATGTATAGTTGGAAATAGCATTAGCAGCTAAGGGGAAAAACCTTGTGTTAAATGAACTGGGAAGTGAGATGGACTGTTCATTTTACCTGTAGTAAAAATCAAATCTGCAAGCAACCCTTTTCCTCTTCGGTTTGGATCGCTAGGAAATATTACTTGGGTTTTCTATTTTTCAGCGTACAAGCCAAAACCTTGGTGTAGGATATAATGCTCCTGAGTGCACAAAGCGTTCAGCCTATATAATGAAGAGTGATGTGTACAGCTATGGGGTGGTGATGCTGGAGTTATTGACGGGTCGGATGCCTTTTGACCTGTAAGGTTTTTAATTACATTGGCGGTTCATGGTTGGAAATTTTTATGTATCCGGCATGGCTTGTTAGTTGTGTTAAATATATTGCTTTCTTAACTGTTAATTTGCAGCTCAAAACCAAAATCAGAACAATGCCTAGCCCGTTGGGCTATTCCACAATTGCATGACATTGATGCATTGGGAAAAATGGTGGACCCTGCCTTACGTGGACTGTACCCTCCCAAATCACTATCACGATTTGCTGATATCATTGCTCTGTGTGTACAGGTAAGAAATAAAGGTCCCTGCTTTAGTAGTGGTAGGAAATTTGAGGCTATGTATTGATAATGCATTGTAACTAGGATGACTGTTTGACAGGATAGAGTTTTAGTGTCAAATATTTGAGATTAGTTTGGAATATGTTGAAGTAATCTAATTATGGTGTTTTCCTTTGCATCTTAGTCGGAGCCAGAATTCAGGCCGCCTATGTCAGAGGTGGTGCAAGCATTGGTGCGTTTAGTTCAGCGCTCAAGTATGAACATGAGAGATGATCTTGCAGCTTCTCGTCGGACAGAGGACTCTGATTACTAATGCTGTACTTTTTGGAATTTGTGTATAACACCATAAACAAATTCATTACTCTTTTTGGATTACAAGTTTGTCAGTAGGATTCGGTCGCTTTAGAATTTTTAGATGGTGATATATATTCATTTGCAAATAACAGCCTTTTTTGTTAAATTTAATTGAAAAATTAATTAATTATCACACTAAATTAGTTTTCTGAAACATATATAATTTACAGATTTATCATGATTATTTATAGGTATAATTATGTTTTAATTTGAATAAAGTTTTTCCTCTTTTTCTTTGGGAAATTAAAGATGATATGACGGACATAAAATTATATGGATAAGAAATAAGACATTAAATATTTTAGAAATGTTGTGTAACACATGAAATGGTTGGTTTACCAGAAAAGCAACATTAACATTAATTTAATTGGGTGGTGAAGGAACAAATGGATCTATTTGTTGTAAGCGACCCTAACATTAGAAGACTCACGGAATTTCCTCGATCAAGATTTTATTATGGCACAACCACTAGTATATATTGACTTGAATTAATTATAGTTATTTTAAAAAAAAAAGAAAAGGAGCAGGTCGTTATTGCAAAAGTCCTCTCTTTTATGTAACTTTTCTGCAAGAGACTAAAAAATAGGTTGTGGTCTTTCTTTTTGCGATTCAATTAAACAACTTTAGAAATTAAATTAAACTACACTATGAGAAAAATAAATTAGCTCAATTAATAGCATTTAATATAAATATAAAACCTTTTAAATTTACAAAATTAAATATTTTAAATTAGACCTAATGGACTATAAAGGTCTTTGTCTATGACCATTACCCAATAAATGTTAATGAAAATAAAAAAATACAACATTCGTAATCATATCTCCCTTTGAAAAAAACAAACAAAGTTTCTTTCAACTTGCAGATATTATTTTCCTTTGTTTTTGTTTTTGGTCATACCAAATAAAATAATATTTTGAACACTAACTTGGTATAGTTAGGACTTAATTACGATCAAAACAATGGAAGGGACTAACAAATAAATTCACATTCTAAATATCTATTAATCAATGGCTTGCGTTATTATAATCAGTTGAAAAAAAAAAACTCTTATTTAATTATAATAATAGTAAAAGTAATATATATACTTTGGTTTGGTTCGGTTCGGTTTCAAACCGAAAAAAAATTCAAATAACAAATCAAATCAAAATTTCAATTTGCTTTATTTTAAAAATTAAAGCAAACTAAATAAATGTAAAAATCGTCAATTTTAATTTGATTTAATCGATTTGATTTGATTTAATCAGTTTGATCGATTTAATTTTCACCCCTAATTTCGTTAACATTCCAATGGGAAGGTAAAATATTTGAAATATATAGCTAAAATAGCTTTATTTCAAACACACCTAAAATATTTGACAAACTTAAATTTTTAAATTAAGGTAACTCTAAATTGGATATGATATAAACAAAATTATCATAGACACAATGTCAGAATAACTTAATAAAGTTTTGGGTTGTCAGATTTTTGTTATTGCACCATTTATCTCATGTTAAGGTTATACTTTAGTTGAGAGTCAGAAATAGGCACTTTGTCCTATTTTGATATGTTAGGAGTTGACATGCTTTGAGTTTTAATATTGGTAACTATAGTAACGGAACTAGGACCTCAAGGTTAATGGTACCTATTTACACTATATTTTTAATATAAAAAATTTAAAATTATAAGTACATTACAAAAATTAAATTGATAGAATGTATAAACAAACAAATAATCTAATTTTTAATTTAATTTTAATTTAAGTATATGAATTTCAAAAAATTAATAAATAGGAAAAATAATCTAAGTCTTGATCCAAATAGCAATATAAAAAAATTTTGATAAATTATATAGAAGAAAATATGAATGAAATTTAGTTTTAATAATGAAAATTTAAACAATTTATAAAATTATTACTTATCTATTATCAATTAGGGATGATTAAGATTAGAAAAAAAAAATTAAGTTGATTAGTAAAATATTAAGTTCACTTAAAATTTATAAAGGAATTTAGTTATAATTGAAAAAAAAAAATAAAAATAAAAGAGAACTTTAAAAGATAAAATGAAATGATGATAGATCATGAGTTGAGAGAAGCGTGAATAAAGATAAAAAAATACATATGATAATTGATGAATAGTGATCTAGATTTTATTTGATTTTTTAAATTTATAATATGATTGTCATGCCAATGACTATATGATACTCATTTATATTTGTTTGTAGGTATAGGTAATAGATTTTTTTATATATTTAAATATTTGATAGTCATTTATATTTATTGACGAATTTAATTAATAGATATTATAATATTAATTTTAATGGATTTAAGAGAGCATTTTAGGAAATTTCAAATTGATACAACATAAATATATACGTAGGATTTTTCATTTTTTAATTCAAATGTGCATCCTCATTTATATAAGACTCCACCACTAAATAACCAGGTGTTGTCATATGACTGAACACTTAAAGGACTTCAACTCCTTGTCTAATGGAGTTAGTCGGGGATGACCAATGGTCTTTGCAAACGAGGCTTAAGTAGGCCGAGAGAAAATGGCCTCGTATTGGACGCGTCCTTAAATTCCTCAATGTAAATTGTCCTTAAAAATATCTTCCTCGGGAATTCTTAAGCCTAATTGTATTCTCTTAAAAATTGAGTTTGGTGTGATATTTGAGACCTAAATATAAATTGTCTTTAAGTTTTTGTCTACATAAATCAAAATATATTTTAGATATTTAGAAAAATCCTAACCAAATCTATAAAAAATTCAAATTTTTTTTTCATATTTATGCCTAAAATTTAAGAATTTAGCCCATTATATAAAAAAGAAAAAGAAAAAGAAAAAAAAGGAAGGAGAGAATTCAGCTTGAACTATTACTTATCAAACAATTAAAACAAAGTTTATCAGTATTATAAGAAAACTTTATAGCATATCTTTGTGTGCTGGTAAAATTTTTGGCCCCTTCAAAACTTTGCTATGGATCCATACCTGAAAAAGGATAATATTTTAATCTTTTATTTGATTCATTTCTCCCACCTCCCTTTTAATTTCCTCTCTTTCTTTATTACCTTTTCTTTTTTATTTTTCCTTACAACTATACTAACGAATGCATGGCCACAATTAATTATGAAAAGTCATGAGAAAAATAATTGATAATATAAGTTTTTTGTGGTTGGCTATTAGAGAAATATTTAAGGGGGTGTTTGGAAGTCTAATTATAAAATTCAATTATCATTTAAAAATATACGTATCCGTAATTAGAAAATTATTGAGTGTTTAAATAAAAATCAATTACTGATTTATTTTTTTAAAATCAATAAAATCTAGTAGAAAGTAAGAGTTGCGGTTACCGATTAAAATTT
Source organism: Aleurites moluccanus (assembly GCA_948193065.1). Classification (NCBI taxonomy): domain Eukaryota; kingdom Viridiplantae; phylum Streptophyta; class Magnoliopsida; order Malpighiales; family Euphorbiaceae; genus Aleurites; species Aleurites moluccanus. Next base: position 13,080 of record CANXYC013244666.1, read on the forward strand.
TTATCAATTAAAAAAAATATTTTTATTTTAAATCAGTAATTATTAATCACTCATCCGAACATATCTTAATTTATTAAGAATATATATGTTGATTTTATAACCATACTTTCCCATCTTATGATCATGGGGATCAATATTCTTACTAAAAAATAATTACATAAAAATGATGTAAATAATAATTCTTTTTAAAGAAAATTATTATATTTTTTTATACTAATTTCAACTATTAAAAGGACATATAAAACCCCATTTGGTAGACGAGGATGATTAAGCATTTCTACTAAGTTTTGAGGTGGAAGATGAACCAAAATTTGTATAAGATAAGATTATTATTATTATTGATTTTTTTATTTAAAAAAAAAAAAAAAGGAATAAAAAAAAATCATCAATATAGTGACAGATACCTAATTAAGTACTAATATATAATAGTAATAAGCTATCTGGCACAATAAACAACTGAGTTCAGCTAACGAGTCGGTAATGTGGCTAGATATTTAATTTCTTGATGTATATTGCTAAAATAGCTTTATTTCAAACACATCTTAAATATTTGAAGGTAACCCTAAATTAGATATGATAAAAATAAAATCAATAAAGTTTAAGAAATTACCCATTATAAAAAGAAGGAGAGCATTCAGCTCTTGAATTATTACTTATCAAACAAAGTTTATCAATATTATAAGAAAACTTGAGAGCATATATTTGTAAAATGGGAAACATTATTTGGAAACTTAGTTATGGATCCATACCTGAAAAAGGATAATATTTTAATATTATATTTGTTTCATTTCTACTACTTCCCTTTTAATTTTCTCTATTACATTTTTTTATTTTTTTTATTTTCCCTTACAACTATAGGAACGAAATTCATGTTGTTGGTTGGATATGAGTCCAATTACTTTTTGGTAATGGATCCTGTTTTTTGTTTGTATATATATATAGGCAACGAAGAATAGAATAAAAGGGATGGGTGGGAGTTAGAACCAATTAATGAAGAAAACGATCCTTATCTTTGTATTTTACAAATTAACGTTGCTGATCTCTCAAGTAGTCAAATTAGGTATTTAATTATTGCAAGAATTTAAGGTTGGGAATATATTTGGAGTTTTCATTTCCCACTCTAATTATCTAATAATTTGAATTTAACTCATAAAAGTAATACTAAAAATTATAAAAATAATAATAATCCGATACCGAGAGCAGTATTTACCAGAAACAAGGCCCCATTTTATTCCTTAAAATTTTATATTATCTGTCACAAATCATGCACTTTTAACCAACTTTATTCATGCCGATGAAGCCTATATACAACTAATCATAAAATATATTATTAAGGTTTTGGTCCTAATTAAATAAATAAATTTATTGACTAAATAATTATAATTATTTTATTGTATGCAAATATATTTTGAGGGTTTTTTTTTTTTTTTTATATTGGTCCAAAGGAGAGAAAGTGTTAATTTTCTAATTTTAATAATATTTAAAAATGGAACAGTGAGAGTTGTTTGAGTATATAAAGGAGAGCACATCTTGATCTCGGCAGTGCAGACTGCAGAGCCAACCCTCTCTCCCCTTCCCTCGGCCTCCATCATCTTTATTTCTTGAAAAACAAATAATTAATTGCCTCTACAATAGTAAATTCAATCTCTTTGAACCATTTTGTTAATTACTAGAATCATATCTGTATTCAAGGAAATTAATCAAGTGAAAGAAGAAGGAGGTCATATGTGGAGGCTAAAGATTGCAGAGGGTGGCAACGACCCATACTTATACAGTACCAACAACTATGTGGGAAGGCAAACATGGGAGTTCGATCCTAACGCTGGAACTCCTGAGGAGCGCGCTCAGGTTGAAGAGGCTCGTCAAAACTTCTACAACAATCGCTATCAGGTCAAGCCCAGTGCTGACCTTCTGTGGCGTATGCAGGTATATATTCATAATTAGTTTTGGTGATCATCCAAAAATGGGCTGCATATTTATGGACTATATGCTCCACTTACTCTATAACCATTTAAAATGAGTCCAGGAATTTTGCTTTTACTCTATATTATAACCATTTCGTTGTTAGGATTTTTTGATTTTTTTAATTAAATATCATTAAATCACGGAGAAAAAATTTAACAATTGTAAGATTCAAACCTAAACTACTTTAGAGTTAATCATTAAATTGTATAATATAAAATATTTTTTTTAGGAGTGTTTGGTATTTCAATTAGGATTCTTAAAATTAAATTTTGTAGAAAAGCATAGGGTTTTAAGTCAATCAAATTTTTTACATTGTTTGGTAATAAATTACAACTACTTAATTTCCTAATTATGAAAAGTAAAATAAAAAAAGATGGACTGGGAAAGGGAAGACACCCCAATTGGGTACGGATGAGAATACAAATTTGAACTCTCCCTTTGTGTAGAGAATGTTTAAATTTAATTTTTATTCATATTACACGATAATTACAATATTATAAAGAAAAATTAAAGTGGAAGACTCATCGTGCTGCACTAATCTAAAAACGACAGAGTCAATGCTCCTCTAAAAAAGAAAATGAAACAAGTCAATGCGGAAATAATGAAAAAACAAAGCAAACGAACAAGAAATTAGAAATATGATGATGGAGTTAGGCAAGACCCATAATCTTGACTAAATTCTTTCTTTTTTTTTTGTCGTATTCATCTCAACAACAAATTTTTAAATAAATTTAATTTACAATGTCAACAGATTTCTCCATCCCAATAAATTTTTCTTCCAATTTCTTTGTGATTATTTTTATTTAGATAAACAGTAGTTTTATAAATAAAATAAAATAAATTTATTTAAAAAAAAAAAAATTATTTTTTTGCAGTTTCCGAAAGAGAAAAATTTCAAGCAAACAATACCACAAGTAAAAATAGAGGAGGGAGAGGAGATCACACACGACAAGGCCACAACAGCATTGAGAAGGGCAGTCCATTTCTTTTCAGCCCTTCAGGCTAGTGATGGGCATTGGCCAGCAGAAAATGCTGGGCCCTTGTTCTTCCTTCCTCCATTGGTGAGTATCGACTACATTGATAGAGATGAAGTTGATCAGTAGTGCCATGCATAGCTAGGCTGTAATGTCTATTTCATTATAATATTATTGGTGCAGGTTATGTGTGTTTACATAACCGGACATTTGGAAAGTGTATTCCCTAGTGAGCATCGGAAGGAAATACTTAGGTACATATACTACCATCAGAATGAAGATGGCGGTTGGGGCCTACACATTGAAGGGCACAGCACTATGTTCTGCACAGTTCTGAGCTATATATGCATGCGAATTCTTGGGGTAGGACCTGATGATGGTCTTGATAATGCTTGTTCAAGAGCCAGAAAATGGATTCACGACCATGGTGGTGTTACCTACATACCCTCCTGGGGGAAGACATGGCTCTCTGTACGTCATTATTTCATTCATGTTTTTATTGTTTTGAACACGATAAAATTATCACTTGATCTCATTGGTTAATTTGTTTTCTACAGATACTTGGAGTGTACGAGTGGTCTGGAAGCAACCCAATGCCCCCAGAGTTTTGGATCCTTCCATCATTTCTTCCAATGTATCCATCAAAAATGTGGTGTTACTGTCGGATGGTTTACATGCCCATGTCTTACTTATATGGAAAGAGATTTGTAGGGCCTATTACTCCTCTCATTCTTGATTTGAGACAGGAACTCCACACTCAACCTTACAATCAAATCAATTGGAAGAAAACTCGTCATTTGTGTGCTCCTGTGAGTGATATACATGAATAATCCATTCTCTAAAATTAAGAAAAATATTAAAATTAAAATAATCTTCATTCATTTCAGGAGGATCTTTACTATCCCCATCCATTGGTTCAAGATTTGATGTGGGACACTCTATACATATTCACAGAGCCATTTCTTACTCGTTGGCCATTCAACAAAGTCATCAGAGACAGAGCTCTTCAAGTCACAATGAAGCACATCCACTACGAAGATGAAAACAGTCGTTACATTACCATCGGATGTGTGGAAAAGGTAAGTATAAACTCTTTATTAATTTATTTTCTCTGATATTAAAATTGCATGAACAAACATGACATCAATGCTACAACAACAGGTGTTATGCATGCTTGCTTGCTGGGTGGAAGATCCAGACGGAGATTATTTCAAGAAACACCTGGCCAGGATTCCAGATTACTTGTGGGTAGCTGAAGATGGAATGAAAATGCAGAGTTTCGGAAGTCAGGAGTGGGACACTGGTTTCGCGATTCAGGCCTTGATAGCTTCTAATCTTACCGATGAAATAGGAGATGTGCTCAAGAAAGGCCATGACTTCATCAAGAAATCTCAGGTCAAGGAAAATCCTTCTGGTGACTTCAAGAGCATGCATAGACATATTTCAAAGGGGTCATGGACTTTCTCTGACCAAGATCATGGATGGCAAGTTTCTGATTGCACTGCAGAAGGGTTGAAATGTTGCCTTCTCTTCTCAATGATGCCTCCAGAAATTGTCGGTGAAAAAATGGAGCCCCAACAGTTGTACGATGCTGTCAATATCCTTATTTCTCTCCAGAGTAAAAATGGAGGCTTGGCAGCATGGGAGCCTGCTGGGGCTCAAGAATGGTTGGAAGTAAGTTTTTTTTTTTTATATCATTTTTTAATCCTGATGATGAGCAGATGAGCACGATTGTAAATATTTTTTTTGTTTCGTCAATTGTCCATACATAATGGATTAGATTCTAAATCCGACGGAATTCTTCGCGGACATTGTGATTGAGCACGAATATGTGGAGTGTACATCATCTGCAATCCACGCTTTAGTATTGTTCAAGAAATTATACCCAGGACACAGAAAGAAGGAGATTGAGAATTTCATCTCTAATGCTGTAAGATACCTGGAAAACATACAAACTTATGAGGGTGGATGGTATGGAAACTGGGGGGTTTGCTTCACTTATGGTACTTGGTTTGCCCTGGGCGGCCTAGCAGCTGCTGGTAAGACTTACAGCAATTGCGCAGCTATAAGAAAAGGTGTGGATTTCCTTCTCAGAATACAAAAACAGGATGGAGGTTGGGGAGAAAGTTATCTTTCATGTCCGGAGAAGGTAATTTTATTTATTTAATAAATTAAATTAAACGTTAAATAAACAGCAATTAAGCCTAACCAGATTAAAAAAAACAAAAAACATTCTGATACACACAGAAATACGTAGCTTTGGAAGGAAACAGATCCAATTTGGTACATACTGCTTGGGCTTTGATGGGTCTAATTAGTGCAGTGCAGGTCTGTATAATATTACATTCCATATATTTAATTGTTTTTAATTAATTAATTGTCATGGATACAACAACATGATATGTATATATTAAAACACAGATGGATAGAGACCCTGCACCTCTTCACCGTGCAGCAAAGCTCCTGATCAATTCTCAGTTGGAAGACGGTGATTTTCCTCAACAGGTAATTAGATTGAGTACGAGAATTAATTAATTAATTTTAACTTTAAACAAAAGTAATTAATAAATGCATTTTTATGTATATATAGGAAATCACAGGGGTGTTCATGAAGAACTGTATGTTACACTATGCAGCTTACAGAAACATCTATCCATTGTGGGCTTTAGCAGAATACCGCAAGCGTGTTCCATTGCCTTCCAAATGCAATTAGATTACAACATCTTGTATTTGCTATTTTTGATGCCGCTCTCCTCTCCAGGGCCATCAAGTTGTAATACAACTTACACTTGTTATTTTGTATTTCTCTCTTAAAATATATCCATCTATGAAATGTCGAACGAAAAATACTAAGAAAGCCCTTTTTTTTATTTTATTAACCACACCAAGTATGTCAGATATTCAATTATATATTTTGTAATCTTAAAATTCAAACCAAAGAAACTAAATTAACCATTTTAGTTTATGAGTCTAAATATTTGAGATTCAGAAGTACATGTTTGAAGCCAGCCTCATTTCCTTGAGAAATGATACTAGTTATTTCTTGAATAATTATATTTTTTATGTTTTATTTGAATTACTCACTAAATTTTAAATACATATATATATATATATATATGTGTTATAAAAATGCAATAATATTTTTGGCTTTCTTATTATCTTAAAGGAAATTTCTTCTTATTTTTTTTGCTAGTAAGCAATCAAGGATCTAAGCATTGTAGTTTGGGATATAAACAAACGATTAAATTCAATCATATAGTAACATCGTTAAATTATATTAGTAGTCCTTAATGGTTGAATACTAATGATTATCTTTTAGTATAAATAAAAATTTCTTATAAATAAAATATATAATAATTATAATTTGGTGACAATATAGCATCATCAAGAGAATAGTATAGCTAGGATAGGATCCAAACAGCATATAAATTTGACTAATGAATTGGACTCTGATTTACATACCACATAGCACATATTATTATTATTATTATTGGCATTTAAATCATGAAATGAATTCATATATAGAAGTCAATCTCAATGCACGAGACAGTTTTTTTTTTTTTTCAAATACTTTTTTACTGTGTGGTGTAATATTTATTTCTAAATATCCAAAACTATGTAGTAAAGTTTCAAAACAAATGAATCACGGAAGATAAAATTAAGGGTGGCATAACTATAGCATGTTGTAGACACTCATAATCCTATATAAATATAATATTAATATCATTCCTGCCCTTTAAAATTTCATGCTTTAAATCCTCAACCTCTTACATTATCAAATACGAAAATTAAATAAATAAATAAAGAAGAAGAAGAAGAAGTTCACTCTTGCTGTGCGTTGAGCAACACATATTCACTCAAGTCATGAAGGCTTTCCGTTTCTTTTGATTTGCTACTTTTCTTAACCAAACAGTAGCCATGCTAATTGATACAATTACGAAAACTTTTGTCAGATCATGAATTCAAACTTAAAAATTTTAATTGAAGAAAAACAAAAGGCATATACAAGATCAGTCGCATTTAGATTACAAATAAAGAATTCATTAATTGTTTTAATGGATCAAGAGGAAGAGCTACTCAATCAGCTCATAAATATAAGCATTGGAATACCATTTATATATATATATATATATATATATATATATATATATATATATTTTAACAGCTATCTCCAAAGAAAATAGAATTTTCCCCCCTTATAATTATGGTTGCATTTCAATGTCATTTTTTTTTTATAAATATCATTATCTTCACTTTATGACATAAGCACTAAATTACTAGCAATTAGTTTATTTAACTAAATGCCAGGTTTATATTTAAATAACTTATGATTTAAGAGTGAGGAACTACATGGCCCTCTGAACATGAAAATCAAAAGCTCTCAACTACTTAATTTCTCACTTATTAATCCGAATTAGTAAATAAACTATATGAAAAATCAAAAGCTCTCAACTACTTAATTTCTCACTTATTAAACCTAATAGGTAAATAAACTAGTTTCAATTGAAAAAAAAAAAAAGATAAACACTAGAAAGCAATAGTAACGGTTACAGATTCAAAGAGCCTGCAGCACCCGTCTACGGTACTCTCCAAGGGCCCATATGGGAAAAATGTTCCGGTATCCAGAATAACTGATCATACAATTCTTGTTGAAAACTCCCATGATCTCCTATAATCAAGTGTATAAATTACTACCAAAACAAATACATACATACGATTCTGGAATAATCAACACTCTTACTAAACTACCATTAAATATACCATTATGCTATTATTTAACTATCTGAAACATAAAATTGGGATGGAAAGCTTTGCATTGGATTTCTACCAATATCGTTTTTACTCGTCCTATTTATAAGGTAAACCCAACAAATCCCAAGGCCAATGTTGATTTATAGGTATGGTTATTGCTCCTTCATTTGCACCAAAATATTCTATAACAATTGAGCTTCTGATGTTAAATCTGGGCAGAAGGGATCCCAGGATGTCCCTAGAGGAGCAACTAATTTTGTGTGCATAATCAAACTTTTTAATTATTCTCTTTTATGGATAAAGAAATTTTGTTATGCATATAATTGTATATTCTTCTCTAGTAAAAAAGCCAGTCAAATACACATCTGCAAGCAATTTCTAGAAATAAATCACTGATTTTACCTCTTGAGGGAAATCTCCATTCTCCATTTGAGAATTTATCAATATCTTCGCTGCTCGGTGCAATGGCATTTGATCTCTCTCAGCCTTTTATAACAGAGAAAAAAAGTACAAGGAATAATAATAATAACAATAATAATACAACATAAAAAGAGGTAAAAACAAAATATGATGGTGGATTAAATGTCGAGCACTGAGAGGTCTGATGAATTATACACTTCTCTTGATGCAAAAGCTGCTAAAGATGATTCAATCCATCCCCAAGGCCCAACCCTTTTCCAGCAAGAAAAAAAATTGTCTAAATTTAAAAAGTAAGCTATTTTTCTCAGTTGGATATCTTTTCTCCAACCTTTATGAATGATCATAAATTAACATGGAACTGGAAAGCATGACATATTGTCTGCAAAGTATGCAGACCATATCCCTTCTATAATTTTTCCATGCAAGACCTTAAACTGGTTTTTCCTGAACATTGTGAAAAACATGTAATTCTCGAAAAAAAAAAAAAAAAAGGCTATTTATGTTCTGCTACAGATATACTTCCTATATTCTCGTGAAAAAACCTAGCACCTCACAGAAACAGGAACTAAAATAATTTTTTTCATATTCTGGTCAAAATAACAGTGCAAGCGGGGACATGATCAGAAATTGTATATGCCTCCAAGAAGTTGAAAACTTTAAAATGCTCTAATATATCATATTATAGGAGTAATGCAATTAATTCAAATATACCTGCCCAGCTTCAGTGAGAGCTAACATAGCCCATCCAGTATTTACTATGTGTGGTCTGTTGTCTTTAAGATTTGTGTACACCTATTAATGAAAACATAAAGATGGTTAAATACTGGTTAGAAGTATAAAAGTGATAATCTTCCCAAGCGCTTACTGGATCTGTTATATTACTCAAGGAAAACTTTCAGAGTCAAAACTCAAATTAATTACTATCAAGAAATTTACACTACAAAATTTGCAAAAGCTCCTAATTAAACAATCATCCAATCTCTGATTATATCATGTAATAAACCAAGTTAATAAATGATATTTTATTGAAATTGTCTGTTTATAAGTAGATTTGACATTTAGCAAAAGCAGCAAATACATAAAAAAAATAAGCACCAACAGGTAGCAAAGAAGCAGCACAATCCTCACATTATATCTTGGATTCCACAACACCTGATTGGTTTGGTAAATCTTTAAAGCTGGACTACAAATTCCTTTCTTAAACTCATCCTCTGAAGTTTGAACATCAACAAACATATTATTGTTTAATAAAAACTAACTAGGCCAATACTTGATACGCTTGGTATGGAAGTATCAGCTGCTAGCATGCTACATCTAAATCATTAGCCATGGCTTAATAGTACTGGGTGATCAGTAACTTCACATCTCTCTTTCTCTCTCTCTCTCTCTCTCTCCCTTCAAGGGGAACCATTTCACCCAAGAATTTGATAAGTCAGGAAGCTCAACATGAAAATCATAGAAAAATTTGAAATATTCTTGAGTAATAGAACCTTCTTTTGACATGATAGGTAACTCTCTCCCCAGCCACCTCTTGAGAGCTCCTTCGACAACAAAAAATCACAGGCTTTGCGAATGCAGTAGGAGCTCTTGTATGTCCTACCAGCAGCAACCAAACCCTTTATCCCAAACCAGCCAGCATAAGTGAAGCAGACTCCCCAAGATCCATACCTGTTAATAAATAGCAGCCAGAAAATTCAGTCACCATGTGAAACAAGTGATTCAAAGTAAACATGCAAATAAATAGAAGAATAGCACAGAAATGTACCAAGAACCATTTGTTGCTTGAATCTTTTCAATGAACTTTGCAGCTTTAGCAATGCAATTATCTATTTCTTCCCTCCTATGCCTGGGATAAAATTTCTTGAATGATGCCAATGCTTGGATTGCAGCCGATGTACATTCTACGTATCTACATCACCAGTCCATTTAACTTCACATTATTTCATGAAACTAATAAAATTCTCGCATCCAAATATGAGGATTGAAGTGTGCTGAAATCTTACGGATAATCAATGACAATGTCACCAAAAGTTTCAGCTGGATTAATTAGCTGAAATATAACAGAACAAGCAAAGTATCAATATAAATTGCAATTCAGGATTCAAAACCTCACAACTAGATTAGGACAACATTAACAAGCACACATGTGTATGAGGATATCAATATGTTATAAAAACAAAATGGTGTTTTGCTTGATTGACACTTCATTTTCTGCTAAATTGAACTTTCTACAAACATAATTATCTCAGGCTAAAACTGTGACCTACAAACGGCAAAAGTGAACATTGTGCCAATCCAACTTCAGGGAAGCAAATGAATGGGGATTCAATCACATATTACAACATATCTCATGATCAGGAGAACATGGTAAATAGAATTGAGGTTCCAAATCAACTATATCTTGAACTATTATATATATGATAAGGAAAGTGCTCTATAGAAAGGTCCCAAGAATTAAAGTTAGTTACCTCTAACCAATGATAGGACCTTGTCAATTCATATGTTGCAAAACTTCCATCAGCATTCTGCACTCCACCCCAATTAGTATTGCAGTAACATATAATTAAGTGTAATGCCACAGCCATAGTAATATGTTAATACCACTCCTCATGCAGATCTAATGTCCCTAAAAAAATCAACAGTTACCTGTAAAGAAAGGAGAACATTTACAGCCTCATATAGTTGCTTCACACATAATGATTCCCCAACTGTTTCTGTCGGAAGTTCTGATAATGATAAGACAGCCTGCAAAAGAAAATAGATATTACCTAGAAGGTTCAAGAGAATTCGGTTCTCCGACAATTGTTCCGTTTTCACCTTTAATGCTTCTGCAGTGCAGTCGGAGATGGGCCATCCATGATCTGCAGTTGAGAATGGCCAAGCACCTTTGGAGATATGGCGATACCAGATATGCAGATCACCAGGACAATCTTCTAAGATCTTTAAACAGAGCATAACTGGCTCAGCACAGAGGAAAACAATTGGTTAAGCATGACAGAGCAGTCTTGACAAATAAGAACCTGTGAGTTTATTATGTACTCATGTGCTTTTCTTAAAGTTGGACCATATTCTTCAGCGAGGTCAGTTGAAATAATTGCTTGAACAGCAAATACCGTATCCCATAATTGACTTCCATTGTAACCCTGCAGATTTTAATATAATTTCTTCAGATAGTAAAACATAATTATCTCCAGTGCAATGACTCATTTATCAGCAACCCATGACAAGAAAGTACCACATTGGCATTAGCAAAGGGAGACAAAAGGTGCAGAGGGACCTAAGGTGAGGGAGATTCATATTAATGATTACAACAAGGAAAATTCCATTTATGAACCTGCATTTTCATTCCATCTTCAGCAATCCATAAATAATCATAGACTCTCGGAAGATGAAGTTTAAATGCTTCAGAATAAGGATCTTCTACCCAACAGCACAGCATATTTAACACCTGCACAATACATCGTTCACAATCATGGCTCAATGACCAGACAAATGATAATTTGCTAAAATCCCAAGAGCATCAACGAGTAGAGAACTAAAGAAATTATACAGATGATACATGTCAAATAAATGTTTAATTTTTCTTTTTCTTTGTTTCTAATTGAACAGAAAGGAAAAACATCATCAAAATCTCTCCATGCATACCTTGTTGACAGGCCCTATGCATAGGTAACGAGTATTCTCGTCTTCATAATGGATATGCTGCATTACAGTATGCAAAGCCTTCTCCCTCAATTTTTTAGCTGGCCAGCATGTAAAAACAGGCTCATATGCATAGTGAAGAGATGCCCAGAGAATATCCTGAACCAGTGGGTGTGGGTAGTACAGATCTTCCTACCAAGATTTACAGAAGTCCCACAGTAACATTAAATAACAAGAAACTAAAGGAAAGTGAGAGCAACTGCACTTCAAGTGTTTCTAAATGGAAATTTCGATCAGAAGAGTAATCCGACACAATGTGATAAAATTCAGACAAACATACTAGATCTCTAACAAACCTTTGCGCAAGTATTGCGAGCTGTGTTCCAATCCACTTCATGATATGGAACTGTATATATCTCCTTTCTCAAAGATACAACTGTGGGTGTAATAGGACCAACAAACCTCTTCCCATATAGATACGACATTGGTAAATACACCATTCGACAATGGCACCACATCCTTCCTATAGATAGAAGAATGTGTAAGATTACCAATGAGAAGAATGGCATACAACAATTAACAGAATTATATCAGAAACAAGGTAGCTTGATATTTTTACTTCACTAAAAAAGCTACACAAAGAAGTCCTTGTTGAGGAAATGGAAATGGAGCACATAACAGAAAGAAAACAAAAAAGTTACTTAAAAGGAACCTGAAAAAATTATAAGAGGAAAGAAAAGGAGAACTTATGAAACAAGGAAAAAAAGCATAAATAGAAGAATATCAATATACATCTACAGAGATGGCCCAAAAGGAACCTGAAAAGGCTAGTTCCATAAAAGGAGAAACTCAACAAACCAGCTGGGAATTTACAAAAACAAACATTTTAATGCTCCTTCCTACATCAGTACTCAAGCATAGAAAAGAATGAATTATTAATTAACTAGCAAATTTTTAATTCACCATCAAGATAGATTGCCCTAACTTTCAATTAGCATTTTACTTAAATATCAATTTGAAACCATTTCTGATAGCAGTTATAGTTTCTTTTTCTTTTTTTTCATTATGCACTCTAGTTAATTGACACTCACAGTTTTCATCCACTTATTTTCCCACCTCGATTTAGGGCTTTAGCACGAACTTTAATATGGGGAAAAAAAAGTTAAAGATACTATATCAACAACATCTTCAGTTGATTCTACAAAGCATGTTACCGACCTGAATTAGTTAGATGAACAGTGAAAAAGAAAAGTGTCCTTATTTTAGGTGGCTGAACAGGCAGAATAAGTGAACATCTATAGCTACCTACAGACCTGGATGTATTGGGAGAAAGTAAGGACACAACAATACTTCTGGTGGCAATGGATTATTCCCAGACCATTCATACACCCCAAGTACCTATCATGATGAGTGGAGTAATGGGGTTAGAATTTCTATCTTTAGAGATAACAAAGAAAGAAAAAGACAAATTTGTACCGAAAGCCACATTTTCCCCCATGAAGTAATTGCAGTTGCACCCCCATGGTCCAAGATCCAATTGCGTCCCTTCTCCATTGCACCATCCCCACCCTCAGCTCCTTCACCAAGTAACCTCAAGGTAACATAGTTGAGAGCAGTACCAAACATGGTGCTTGGGCCCTCAATGTGAAGACCCCAACCCCCATCTGTATTCTGCAATATATAAGAATTCGGTTATCGCTTTGTATTTGTTTTGTTGTACATTTGAGAAAACAATTTAGAAAGGCAAAGAATATGATAAGGTTACCTGATGATTGTATAGATATCTACGCATCTCAATTTGATGTTGTTGCGATAACACAGCGTTCAGAGATCCTGTAATGGACAGAGTAATGACCTGGTTTTGTTTTGTTTATCAAGCAGCGAAAAATTTCTTTAATGAACAAACTAGAAAATCGCAAGTACAAGCAGCGTGAATGATAAGAAATTTACCAGACCAGGAAGTAGAAACATAGGGCCACCATAATCCCCGGGCCAATGACCATCATTTGCTTGGATGGTTGAATAAAAATTGATAGCCCTTCGTAAGGTAGTGATTACAGCCTCGTCCGTCACATCTTCTTCAGAGTGTTGCAGTTTTAGTTGCGGCGGATTAGAAAAGCGCCTCTCCTTTACGAACTGCAAATTCATTTCATATCAGAATTAGAATTACTACTCAATTTGAAAGAAAAAAAAAACAAGTATTTACTTGCATCCTGAGGAGAAGATCAGAGCTGTGCTTTATGTGAGAGCGATTTTCAGAAAATCGACGGCGAGCATTTTCCAACTCCAAAAGCTCGTCTGGAGTCCCAAGCTCCGAACAGAACTCCCACACTTGGCGCCCCACATGATTGTTCAAACTCCTCAGCCATCTTCCATCCTCACCTACACTCTCTGCCCCTATTTTGAGCTTCCACATTTTGACCGTCCAATTCCAATTCCAGTAAGTTTTAGGAATTATATGTGTTTGTCTGATTTGGAAATGGTAAGAGTTGTTACTTTGGTCTCGGCCTCCGGGCTCTCGGCCAGTTTTGTTTGTATTTGCCACTAATCATGCCATGTGGCACGACTTTTGTTAGTGACAATAGCAAAAGTTTATATGGGATATTATTTTTATATTTTTAAAACATCTTTTTTCCTTTTCTATCCCTCTGCAATCCACACATTATATTCAGGTTCTTTTGCATAGCTAATAAATTACATATATATTAAGATTGCTACACAAATATGTTGATAGACTAAATATTTGTTGGCTATTTGATAATCAAATAAAACCAATTCATGATTTGCTAAACTCATCTATGCCTCCCCTGTGCAAATCTTTTCTTTAGGGAGGGAATTATACTTGATGACTGATTATAAACACTGGGTGCAATCAATAATTTTCATTTCAATAGAATCTCATTAAAACATATAACATTTAAAAAAAAAAAAAAAAACTAAGGAATGTAATAATTGTGGAAAAAATTAATCATATTACAAAATATAGTAGTTTTTTATAAGACTAATTTTATACTGAATAGGAGAAAATTTGAGAGTGCAAATAGGCATTCGCAATCATTCTCCGAAATCTTTAAAATATCACTTGAATGCTAAATTAATAAATAAAAATTGAAATTCTTGTTTAACGTTTAACTTATATAGAGAGCTGGGAGATTGACGGGGATCTCCTTTGCCTCTGCCATATATTCTTCCGTTAATTAATTATGCTGCAGCAACACTATTCATAAGATGTTACTTTGAAGAATTTTATTTGGTTCCATGTATATATACTTGAAGAGTCGTAGACTTTATTTTCATTTTGATAATCTTGAGAGCGGTTTCCTTTAATTAATTTATACTATGTGGAACTGTTGTATATAGGCTTGTAATTATCTTCAGGTAGGATACAATCTAAATTTTTACCCCATTTAATATCTCATCTTTTATTTTATACACTTTTTTATATATCATATTATTATTAAATTAATATTGACTGTCAAAATACTTTTAAAAAAAAAATAAATGACATATAAAAAAAAAATATGTATAAAATCGGATGAGATCCAGGTAAGTAAACTCTGCAGATTGAATATATATGATATAACTAAGAGAAAGTCAAAACTAGAAAAAAATGATCAATCTACATATTGAACAATTCATTAATATTATCTCTTGTCTTAAACATATATATTAATGTATAATTATACATTGATTAGGTAATTAATTCACATTGATGTTAATAAGTTATATAATTAAAGGTTGATGGTAAACTTTCTTATTAGGGGTTTCTATATCTTGTTATAGTATAATGGAGAGTTGATGGGTTTGATATGCCAAAAATATATCAGTCCCTATTGTGTAGACTTTTTAGAGTTCAAAAAAAATTTTAAAAATCATAATATTATAATATTTTTTATAATGAATCTAATGACATAATTTTTATAAAAAAAAAAATTAAATGGATTAAAAAAATGCAATATAAGTATATTAAATCTAGATAGTTAAAATCTAATGGTCTAAATTTAACATATTTCTAACATATATTTTTAGATCTATTTAATTTTTATTTTGTACATAAAATATATTATTGAATTCATTATAAAAAATATTATAATATTATGATTTTTAAAAAAATTTATAAAAAAATTATTAGACTCTAATAAATTTACACAGCACAAATTAGATATATTTTTAGCATTTCAACCCCTTCAAACTACAATTTTTATTTATTATTATTAAAATAATATTGACTGTCAAAATACTTTAAAAAAAAAAATTGACATGACACATAAAAAAAAAAATGTATAACAAGAAATTAAATAATAAATAAAATAAAAAATTCGAATTGGATCATATCTAGGTAACTAAACTCTGCAGATTGAATATATATGATATAACTAAGAGAAAGTCAAAACTAGAAGAAAATGATCAATCTACAGATCGAACAATTCATTGATATTATCTCTTGTCTTTAACATATATATTAATGTATAATTATACATTGATCAGGTAATTAATTCACATTGATGTTAATAAGTTATATAATTAAAGGTTGATGGTAAACTTTCTTATTAGGGATTTCTATACCTCTTTATAGTATAATGGAGGGTTGTGTGGTTGATGTGTCAAAAATATATTATTTTTTATTTTATTGGCTTTTTAAAGTCCAAAAAAAAATTAAAATTTTTTAAAAAAAATTATAATAGTATAATATTTTTTATAACCAATTTAATGACATAATTTTTGTACAAAAAAAATCAAATGAATTCAAAAATATAATATAAGTGTATTAAATCTAAACTGTTAAAATCTAATGGTTTAAATTTAACATATTTCTAATATATATTTTTAGATCCATTTGATTTTTATTTTATATAAAAAAATATATCATTAAATTCGTTATAAAAAAATATTATAATATTATGATTTTTAAGAAATTTTACAAAAAAATTTTGAACTCTAAAAAGTCTACTCTACCGCAGGGAGTGATATATTTTTATCACATTAGCCCCCACCACCCTACAATGTATTTGAATTTTTGGCAATGTTTGACCAGGAGTGTGATTAAATATAAAGCAACTTGGTTTTCAGTTTTCAACCTTATAATTAATTGCCAACTTTACTAGAGAAATAGAAAAATTAGAGTTTGGTAAACATCAATATCATTTATATTTATACGTTTCAATTTTTAAAATGAACAAATTATATATTTTTTAGTTAAAAAAAAAAAAAAAAAAAAGGAGAAGGAACCAAATGTTTCTTACAATTTAACTTACTTATAATTCTAGATGAATGTGTGTGAGTCTCACATTAAAAATAAATGAAAAATATTCAAAGTTTATGTGTGGTGATTATAGTCATTTTAGTTATAATTAACTTAATATCCCTCTGAACTCATTATTATTAATAGGCAATAAAAAAAAATTATATTAATTATTTACTTTATGTAATTTTTCAATAAATGTTATTCTTTTAAAAATTAGTATTTGATAGTTGAAATTTTTTTTCTTATTAAATTATATAATTAAAGAATTGATGAGTTACACACTATTTTAAAAAAATTATATGGTTGAAAAATGTTTGTAAAATTGCTGACTTTTGTTCTATGAAATTTTTATGATTGTTTTTACCCCTTTTTATATATTTTTATTAATAAATTATGAAATTTAAGGTAAATTAATTAATTACATACTAATATATTAAAATTAAATATGTTTAAGGAAAATTACATAATCGAAAAATTGTATATCAATTCGTATGTAATTACTATGATTTCTTATTTTTCTTTTATAGTTCTTTTGATTAAATCTTTCATAAAATTGTAGTTGAGTTATAAAGATCCTTTGGAAAATTATACATTTTAAAATTATTTGTAAAATATTAAAAGTACTGTATTTGTATTTTTGTTTAATGTATTTTAAAATTCCTATCGCTCATTTAAAAAAAAAAAAATTATGTAGGAAAACTTATTTGGTTGTGTTACATAATGAATTGTGAGAAGAGTAAGATTCTTTTGAAAATATTATGTAATCTACAATTAGTTCTAAAATTTATATATACTTATATCACATGTCAAATATGAATTAGAATAAGATATAATAAAATACATTAAAAAAAATGGTGGGGGAGGAGTAACTGTTGATAACCAAAATCAAATTAAAATTTTTTAGTAAATAAATATAATATTTATATTATATATAATTTTCATATTGTACAAAATGTAATTATATAAAATATTATTTTCTCGTGATGAAGTTAAGACTACATCTCTTTTACTATATTTATGATTATATATTTAAAAAGTTACCTCTTAAATATCAATTTTGGATAAATCTAAAAGTACACCTCTCTTACTTAACTTATAATTATATATTTAAAACTTACATCTTAAATATCGGTTTCGATAATCAAATCCTCAGCAATAAAGAAATTAATAAGTTCTACTATCCATAAAACCATTTTTCTCCTAACAACTTTAGAAGCAACATAATATAAAATTAATGAGCTAAAGAAATTTGGTGTATGTATATATTTCCTTCACGGATAAAGATTGACCTGCTTATGGTTTTGCATCCGTGACACTGGGAGTTTATATGTAAGAAATCTTTTTTTAATTTTCAAATAATCATTTTCATTGATGTCGCAATTAAAATTCCATCAATACTAATAAAAATTTTCTCAATGCTCCATAAAGAAAATTGATATTTCAATTACATGTAAAACCAATCAATGATGATTAAATTAATTGAGTTAATTAAAATAATCCATTCCTTTAAACAAAAATACCTACAACTTTGTTTTTTTTTTCTTTTTTTTAAGGGAAACTTACAGCTTTGTTAAGATAGGTAGTAGGAAGTGATTTTAAATATGTATACACGATATTCTTATGTTACTCAATTTTTAATGATTTTCTAGAGTTAAAATCCAACTCCTATGAGTCATGATCCTGAGGATAAGAAGATAAATTATTTCCATATATATTTTAATTAGTTTTAAACGTTAATCGCCATACTTCTTTCGAAATGTAAGACTATCAAGTGCACGTGAAACGGTGTTTCAAAACACAAGTTGACGGAGTTATTGTATATTTTTATATAATAGTCTCTCATATATTATATTTTAGATATTTAAAAAAAAATTTAAAATTTTTTAAAAATTATCATTTAATAATATTTAATGTAATGAATCCATTAAAACATTTTTTATATTAAACAAAAATCAAAAGGATAACTAAAAATATATTATAAATGGGTTAAATTTAAATCGTTAGATATAATATATAAAATTTATAATGCATTTTTTCTATCCATTTAATTTTTGTTTACCATAAAAAATATATCAATGAATTCATTACATCAAATATTATCAAAATATAATTTTTAAATTTTTTTATAAAAATTTTTAAATATCTAAAATATGATACGTGAGGAGTTATTGTGTATTTTATCCAACAGTTCCCCTCAACTCTCAAGAAATGGATATAATGAAATAATTTATTAGGGAAATTAAAGTTATAAAAGCAGTCATATAAAAAAAATAATAATATAAATAATTTTATATAATTTAATCTTTTAATAGTCTTACGTCGTATCAAAAAAATAATTCATTTATTAAATTAATATATTATAATTTTTAAATAGATAAAATTGGTCCTTCAAAAAACGGAAATCAAATATAGTAAAATAATTTATTGGTAAAATTAAAGTTATAAATGCAGTGATATAAAAAATAACAATAATATAAATAATTTTATATAATTTATTCTTTTAAAAGTCTTACATCTACATTTTATAAAAAAATAATTTATTTATTAAATTAATATATTATAATTTTTAAACAGATAAAATCGATCATTCAAGAAATGAAAATCAAGTATAGTAAAGTAATTTATTGGGAAAATCAAAGTTATAAATGTAGCCATATAAAAAATAATAATAACATAAATAATTTTATATAATTCACTGTTTTAATAGACTTATGTCTACAGTCTATCGAAAGAATAATTTATTTATTAAGTTAATATATTATAATTTTTAAAATTGTAAATTTTTTTACAATATTATCATA
This sequence comes from Aleurites moluccanus, assembly GCA_948193065.1. Taxonomy (NCBI): domain Eukaryota; kingdom Viridiplantae; phylum Streptophyta; class Magnoliopsida; order Malpighiales; family Euphorbiaceae; genus Aleurites; species Aleurites moluccanus. The sequence continues at coordinate 32,879 of CANXYC013244666.1, forward strand.
AAAATCACTATTTACAAATATTTTATGACTACTATAACTTTGTTGTAACATTGAGTCAAAATAAAATAAAAAAATTCTCTTATAATATTTTTATTTATAATATTACCCATTATTAATTCTAATTCAAATAAAAATTCTCATCCAAATAAGAATAACATTAAAATAAAAATAATATTTTATAAAAGAAATAATCATCCACTCAATTAATAAATATTTCTCATATATAAAATAAAAAAAAAATCTTTAAAGTCACATTAAAATTTTGAGTTATAATCTTAATATAATTCAATTATAAAATTATTCAAGGGTGTAAATCAGTTAATTAATTGTAAACTTTTCTTTTTTATATAGAGGAAAGGAAAACACTTAACAAAACACATACATTAGACTATATAATGTCCCATATAAAAACTCTTAACAAAACACATATATTAGACTATATAATGTCTCATATAAGATACTCAATATATATCATGAAGTAGTATACTATGAATACCTTGAGTTTTAATTATTGTAATTAATTAGCTAGGTAGTAATAAATTTTTTATTTCCTAAGAAATGGTCAATAAGTAAAACAATATTGTAATATATATGTACATGTTAGCGTATTTAGAGGGTAATTTGATTTAGTTGACTTGTGGTGTGAAATTTTACAATACAAACAAATTAAAAAAGATTGCATCTATAAATTTGCAATCTTGACTTAAAAGATTGTCACTATTATTACTATTATTATTTATATTGAGGTGGGTAAGTGTCATGAGTTGAGTGCAAGGTTTATCATATGAGCCTAATTAGCATGTACGAATTGACAACAATAATGCAATTTTTACTGGCTAATTCTTTTGTGATTTTTAATTTCAGCATGAATTGGTCTATTTATGATGGATTATGGATTAGAAAAATATATTTAATATGTTTGGTATCTAAAAATTGAATCATAATAGCGTAATAGTTAAATGTATATTTCGTAACATAAAAAATCAAAAGGTTTAAATTGAAAAAAATCTTTTATTACCTCTCAATGAATTTCTTATGTATAAAAAAAATTGACTCGAGACATTATAATGTGTATTCATATTTAAAAAATATTAACTAACCGCTTAATTAGTTAAATTCTTGTCAATCCCTGTTAAAATTAATGAACAAAAAAAGTGAGAATTTAATATTATGCGGTTGAGTTATTGTTTGTCAAGCAAGAGAAGACATTGTCAACATGCAGAAATAAGATTATTATATATCAATTAAAAATAAAATATTTATGAAAATGTTTGCAAGTCATTGACGTAGTGCACATGATTTGTGTATATAAGAAGAACACACATATGTAGCTAATTAAAACACTTAGTGGTGAAGGCTTAATTTTGCAATATCTGTTAGCTGTTTATTTCATTCTTCGATTTCAAAGGTAATAATTATTGATTAAAAACATTTTAATTTGTGTTCTTGTATGATGTATTTATTAACACAAACAGGAAGAAGAAGAAGAAAATTAAAGGAATTTATATATAAAAAAAAATGTGGAGGCTAAAGATTGCTGAAGGTAGCGGAGAGCCATACTTATTCAGTACAAACAACTTCACGGGAAGGCAAACATGGGAATACGACGAGAGTGAAAGTGGGACCCCTGAAGAACGAGCCAAGATTGAAGAAGCTCGCCAACATTTCTATCAAAACCGCTTCCAAGTCAAGTGTTGCTCCAATCTCATTTGGCAATTTCAGGTCCTCCAAAAACCAAATTAAAACAATTAATATATTCAATTTTGCATTAATATTATTACACTTCCTAATTCCTTTGCCAATGGAAATTATAATTAATTCAGATTTCTTTTTTAATTATCAGTTGTGTTGATTTTGTTTTAAATCCACCATAACTCCATGATTGAAATCCCTTAGTATAGATGGATGGTAAATAAAATTATACGAGTCCTTTAAATTTCTCACCTGAGATTTTAAGAATTTCATTTCTTTATTCCTATATATATATAAGGAATTCCTAATCATTTTATAATACAAGTTTTTATTATTCATTTTTCATTATAAAGTATTCAATTTTTTTTAATACTTTTGAAAAAATTTCTAGCTCCGTTTCTATTTAAATCAATTATTCTTCTTTACAATACATATTTTCTTAGAAAAAATATCTCACATAAAATAATGATAAAATATATAGATAATTTATAAATAAATACAATCTAATTAATTTTATATAAATAAATTTTAATACTTACCCACTTTAAAAAATTTCTTATTATTTTTAATAAAATAATTTGCTTATAAAAAAATAAGCGTTGTTTCAACTCATTTTTGATCTCTCATAATTTCGTTTTTTTTTTTAATACAATTATATTAGGAGTTACTAATTTTCCTTATATATATATATGGATGATTTCATCAATTTGACAAAAGATATTAAAAAAAAAAAATTATTACTATCTTTGTTTATATTTATTTCACAATTGAGTCTCCAACTCTCCATGAAACAAATCAAAAAATTATAATTTTTTGGTTATTTTCTTATAAAGATAAATAATTATGATTTAAATTCAAGACCTTTAAACTTAAGTTATATTAAATTAAAATGTTTTTAATATTGTAAAGAGTATCTCAATTATGTGAAACAGTAAAATTAGAGCATCTCTTGAAGGAGTCTTTTATATGCTCCGAATTCCTTATAATAAATAGATAATATAAGGAAATAAATTTTTAATCAACTTTTATTATTTAAATTTAAAATAGAGCATAAATTTTGCTTTTCATATTTAGAGAGTCAATTTCACTTTTTTTATTTTTATTTTTTTTTTTTTTATGCATGTTATTTAATTTTTCTCATATTATTCATAAAAAAAAGGAAAAAATAAATACACTTTTCATATTTAAAAATTAATTAAAATGTTTTTATTTATATAAAAAACACTTTTGAAGATGCGGTCAGGGGATCATGGATGCCGAGTTGCCTACGAATACAGTCATACAGCATATTAATTAATTAGTGAAGTGTGAAGTAATGTAGGGTATAAGGGAGAATAACTTCAAACAAAGGATACCGAGGGTCAAAATAGAGAATGGTGAGCAAATAACATGTGAGATGACCACCGCAGCAGTGAAGAGGTCGGCGCACTTCTTATCAGCTCTACAAGCCAGCGACGGGCATTGGCCAGCTGAAAATGCCGGCGTACTTTATTTTACACCACCCTTTGTAAGCATACTTTTATTTTATTTTTAAGTATTTTAGAGAGTTGGTCAATTACTTAGATGGGTAATTAATTGTAGGTGTTCTGTTTGTACATAACTGGCCATCTTAATACTTATTTTCATGCCGAGTACCGCAGAGAAATACTCCGTTACTTGTACAATCATCAGGTAACTAAATATATATATATTTTTTTAATTTAATTTAAAAAATTTATATATACATTAAATGATGGATGTCATCAATTATTAATTGCGGCACGCAGAATGAAGATGGAGGGTGGGGAATAGACATAGAGAGCCACAGTTGCATGTTCTGCACAGTTCTAAGCTACATTTGTATGCGAATGTTAGGTGAAGGACCTGATGGTGGTCAAGACAATGCTTGTTGCAGAGCGCGAAAGTGGATCCTTGACCATGGTGGTGCCACCTATATTCCATCTTGGGGAAAAACTTGGCTTGCGGTCTCTATTTACATTAATTAATTAATTAATTAACCTATATAGCCATATATATATTTTATAAAATGATCTGGTGTGTCTATATGATTATATGTAGATTCTTGGTCTATTTGACTGGTCTGGATGCAACCCTATGCCTCCAGAATTTTGGGTATTTCCATCATTTCTTCCAGTTCATCCAGCAAAAATGTGGTGCTATTGTCGAATGGTTTACATGCCTATGTCATACTTATACGGAAAAAGGTTTGTTGGGCCTATTACTCCTCTCATTTTACAGCTGAGAGAGGAAATTTTCACTCAACCTTATCATACCATTCATTGGAGGAGTGTGCGGCATCTATGTGCAAAAGAGGATCTGTATTATCCCCATTCCCAAATTCAAAATTTAATGTGGGATACTCTGTATATAATGTCAGAGCCAATTCTAACACGGTGGCCCTTGAACAAGTTAATAAGAGAAAAGGCTATTGAAGTAACAATGAATCACATCCATTATGAAGATGAGAATAGTAGATATATTACCATTGGATGTGTAGAAAAGGCCTTATGCATGCTCGCTTGTTGGGTGGAAGACCCTGACGGTATTTGTTTCAAGAAGCACCTTGCTAGAGTTCCAGATTACCTTTGGCTTGCTGAGGACGGTTTGAAAGTTTCGGTAATCATACTCTTTATTTATATATATGTATTTATTGCACCATATCAATTAATCCATATATATATAACAATATATATATATATATAATCAACACATATATCATGCAGGGCTTCGGCAGTCAAGCCTGGGATGCTAATTTTACCTTCCAAGCTTTGTTTCTCAGTGACCTCGGTGATGAGATTATGCCTACGCTTGCCAAAGCATATGACTTCATTAAGAAAACTCAAGTAACTACTTAATTTACCTACCAAATCCATCTATCTGTATATAATTTAATTAATTAATTTATGTTATTTTATTGTATGTTGTGCATTAATTAATTGATCACAATTTGGGAAAAAAAAAAGATCAAGGACAACCCTGCAGGAAACTTTCGGGGGATGTTTCGTCACATTTCTAAAGGAGCATGGCCTTTCTCCGATCAAGATCATGGCTGGCAAGTTTCTGATTGCACTGCAGAAGGCTTGAAGGTAATTAATTCATTAATTAATTGAAATAAATATATTTGTCTATCTCAAGAATTCATAATTAAGATATATTAATCTTAATAAAATTATATGGTATAGTGTCTTCTATATGCTTCACAATTGCCTACTGAAATAATCGGACAGAAAGCAGAGCCTCAGCGTTTATATGATGCAGTCAACGTCGTACTTTCTCTGCAGGTCACAATACTCACAAAGATATATTTAAATAAGACTTATCTTTAATATATCTTTCATTTATTCCAACTTAATTAAATAATAATGTATGTGAATGATGACATTAATTAAATTGCAGAGTCAAAACGGTGGTTTACCACCCTGGGAGCCCGTCCGAGGTGCAATGTGGTTAGAGGTAAGTTCTACCCCCTTCTAGTTCTAGCCAAATTGTATTGTATTTGTAAGTAATAATCTCATGCGTGTTTCTTCTTTTCTTGCAGAAACTGAATCCTATGGAATTTTTGGAGAACATTGTGATTGAGCATGAGTAAGAGCGTAATAAATTTTACACTTCAATTATCGTACATATAATATAAATAAAAAATAAAAAAATTAATAAGTTGGTCAGAGTTTATTTATATGGGAAACTGTGATATATATTAAATTTATAGGTACGTTGAGTGCACATCATCTGCGATTGATGCATTGGTGATGTTTAAAAAGATGCACCCAGGTCACAGGACTAAAGAAATTGAAAAGTTCATACCAAAAGCTGTTGGATACCTGCAAGACATTCAAACAGCGGACGGATCTTGGTATGGAAATTGGGGAATTTGCTTCATCTATGGGACATGGTTTGCACTTGTTGGGCTATCAGCTGCTGGAAAAACTTACAATGATTGTCCGGCTGTGCGTAGAGGTGTTGATTTTCTACTCCAAAACCAGTGCGATGATGGTGGCTGGGGAGAGAGCTTCCTTTCTTGCCCGAACAAGGTAGTTAGCTAACTGATTATAACTAAGTACTAATTTAATAGTTTCAGGACATATACTCTTCCCAGTTACATTGTTTTATTGATATATTGAGACTGAGATTGATTATTATTATCTGCATGGGGATTCAGATATACACACCTCTTGAAGGACGGAGGTCCAATTTGGTTCACACTGCTTGGGCTATGTTGGGTTTAATGCATGCTGGGCAGGTGAGCTGATTATCTGATGATGCATGATTTACTTGATTAACAATTTAAATAATATAATTTTTTCTTAATTAAATACTTATATAGGGGGAGAGAGACTGTAGTCCTCTTCACCGTGGTGCAAAGTTGTTGATTAATTCTCAATTGGAAGATGGTAGTTTCCCTCAGCAGGTATAACAGTGTTATTGTTATTTTTGGTGAGAGGATGATACTATTACTAATATTTAATTAATAATACATTTTGTATTTGTTGCAGGAAATATTGGGAGCATTCAAGAATAACAATATGTTACATTATCCGATATATAAGGATTGTTTCCCGTTGTGGGCTCTGGCAGAATACCGGAAACACTGCTCATTCCCTTCCACCAACATTTAAAAATCATTCCATAACAACAAATAAATTAATGAAGAGTTAATTGAAAAATGGAATATCCATTGGATTCAATTGATGTAAAGCATAAACACTACCAAAATTTATCAAGTGATTGCCTTAATTTGGCTGTTGTAATAAAGTCTTTTCGGGGGGAAAAACTTCTCTTAAATTTTAATATACCACGTATGTATGCATTTCTATGATTATTATTTCAAGTTATATAATTTGAATAAAAAAAATATATAAGTTATATATATTGAAGATATTATTGTCAATCGATTTCTTTTATTTATAGTGAACAAGGTATTTTCAATTCAATTTATGTATTTTTTATTTGAGTAAATTCAAAGACACATTTGACTTGTATATATATTTGAAAATTATATATCCTAATATTGAACAATAAAATGAAAAACATATCCTCCTTTGAGTCTATAATGTAGTTATTAAGTGAACCTAATTAATTAATTAACTTAGATTCCTCCTAAATTATGAAGGCAGGTCGTCTCAGTGATTGGCTTGTATTGGTCCTCTGGTAAGAGTAGTTACTGGTTACTATCACTAGTAACATAGATAGTGGCAGTTAGGCATTTAATTAGCTTCTGCATCAACAAATTAACAAACAAGTAATTAATTGCAATTCACAACATTAGGAATGACCCATAAGCTATAGTTGGCATGCAATTTGCAAATTTTGCATAGCTACACAACCCAAATTAACCAACCTAATTGTTAATTGACAACAAACAATTACAAGAAATTCAACGGCCTGCCTTGCATCCTCCACCTCTAAAACACAAACCCTAATTCTAATTCTCATTTCAAAAAAAAAAAAAAAAAAAAATACTTGTATTTTTTACGTTCAAAAACATTTTGGCTTAATTAGCATTCATTATTCTTAGCATTACAATATTTTGCACGTCTGTGTATTGCTGGGAATTTCTGATTTGGCTTTTGTCCAAAAAAAAAAAAAAACACGGCGAAGAAGAAATTGTAACTTCCTCCAATCAAATCATTTCTTTGCATTAATAATATCCACATAATGGTAATGGGCGCGCACGCAGCGCGCAAAAGGATTCCGGCTGGAACATTAGTGGTGGCGATTATATGGATATCATGGTTAATGGTAATGGCCTTTGGTAATGAGGCCACAGATTCTTCCGCCCTCTTAAATTTCAAGGAATCGCTAGGGAATGGGAAGCCTATTCTGAATTGGAATTTGTCAGTGACTCCATGTAATTTGGATAGCTCGAATTGGATGGGGGTGCTCTGTTGGAACGGAACCATTTGGGGTCTAAAACTTGAACATATGGGATTAACGGGCAACGTTGACATAGATGCACTGGCTCCCTTGCCTAACTTTCGCACATTAAGCTTGATGAACAATCAATTAGGCGGTCCATTGCCTGATATCAACAAACTAGGCAGATTGAAAGCCTTTTATATTTCTAATAATAGATTCGCTGGACACATTCCTGACGATGCATTTGAGGGAATGGGTTCCTTGAAGAGACTTTTTATGGCTAATAATGAGTTTACAGGCACCATTCCTCAATCCCTTGCTACTTTGCCTAGGCTTACCGAGTTGAGACTCGAAGGCAATCAATTCGATGGTCAAATTCCTGATTTTCAACAAACCTATTTGAAGACTGTCAATTTAGCCAGCAATTTATTGGAAGGTCATATTCCGGCAGCCCTCAGCAAGTTGAATCCTGACTCATTTTCAGGTAATTATATATATATACACTCAGCAAGTTGAATCCTGACTCATTTTCAGGTAATTATATATATATATATATATATTACTGTGAATATTGAAACGAATGTTGTTGATGATAATGGATTAAGTGATTGATTTCAGGCAACAAAGACCTCTGCGGTCTTCCCCTTGAATTATGCAACTCAACCACAAATGCCATTAAGAAAAACGCTAGCAAAATCGTAGTCATTGTTATACTAATCCTGATATTACTTGCGGCAATTGTACTGGTTTTGGCTGTTCTCCGCCGGAAAATGAATGCCAGAAAAGTGGAGGAGAAATCAAATTTATCTATGAATTCCAACAAAATTGCACCTTCCTACGTAGCAGACCAAGAACAATCTGAAATGCCGCAGGAGAATAGCCCGCACTCGAGGAGGGCTGACAAATTGTCATTCGTGAGGGACGATGTTGAAAAGTTTGATTTGAACGACTTGCTGAAAGCGTCAGCAGAAGTTTTGGGAAGCGGGACATTTGGGGCTTCATACAAAGCTGCTATAGTGAACGGCCAACCAATGGTTGTGAAGAGGTATAGGCATATGAACAATGTTGGCAGAGAAGAGTTTCATGAGCATATGAGAAGGCTGGGCAGGTTGAAGCATCCTAATTTGTTGCCTCTTACCGCCTACTACTATAGCAGGGAAGAAAAGCTTTTGGTTTACGAGTTTGTTGAGAATGGTAGCTTGGCCAGTCACATTCATGGTAACTTTTTTACTATCTTTTAATTGCTATCTTATTATGTTCTGTTTTCCTTATTTATCTACAGTTATTATCATTGCCAATTTTCTGTATGCAATTAATTAATTGCTCTGATCTGTTTTGTTTTAATCATTAGGCAATCTCTCCCTGGAAGGGCAGGGGCTTGATTGGCAAACCCGATTGAGAATTGTGAAAGGCGTGGCCAAGGGGTTGGCTTATCTCTGCGGTGAGCTCCCTATACTAGTTCCCCACGGACACCTGAAATCTTCAAATGTGCTTCTAAATCCCTCCTTGGAGCCTCTGTTGGCAGATTATGCTTTAAGGCCAGTGATCAACCCCCAACAGGCACACAATCTTATGATTGCTTACAAATCGCCTGAGTATGCACAAAATAGTCGTACATCAAACAAGACTGATATATGGAGCTTTGGCATAGTCATGTTGGAGATATTGACGGGAAAATTTCCAGAGAACTATCTAAAGTCAGGGTATGATAGTAGCTCCGACTTAGCTACTTGGGTTAATAAAATGGTTAAAGAAAAGCGAACGAGTGAAGTGTTTGACAAAGATATGACTGGAACTAAAGATAACAAAGGTGAGATGATAAATCTTTTGAAGATTGGATTGAGATGTTGTGAAGATGATGTAGATAGAAGATTGGACATCAAAGAAGTTATAGAAAAGATTGAGCAATTGAAAGAAGGAAACAGCGAAGAAGAGTATTATGGCACTAGTGTTAGAGGAAGTAGGGATGATTTTTCCTTTGTTGTGGATCGTTGATGATGACAGCTGACAAGAAAAGAATCAAAGGAAACATATGTTAAGTATATATATTGTCATAGGGATGATAGGTTTCCCAGCAGACTTCCCCTTTTAAACTAGAACGATATAAGATTGTTATGGGGGGTTGGCCTGATTAAAAGCCCAGTGGAGGAGGAAGCGTTTCAACAATTTTGGCATTGGAGAAGGCAAATGACGCGAGAAAAGTATTTCCACAAAACTTTGGTTTATATAACTCTAGTCATATGAGCAGAATGTACATATTTTTTCTTTCAACTTGTGGATTGATGTTAGATTAACAATGGATTTCTCTGTTTTCTGGCTGCTTTAGCCTGTTAATGTTCATTTTAGATTGGAATTTGCACTCATTCTCATCATTAAGTTTCAAATGTAATTAAATTGGCATCAACCATTGTTTGTTAAATGGAATTGTTGATAGCAGCTTTCATGTAATTAAAATTTATATTACAGGCTTCATGTTAATTACTATCGCCTACTGCCCAATTGGAAAAAGTATTTATCAATAACTTGACGTGGTTAAAATATGAAATGGTTCAACTGTACATGCAACACTATAATCAATCACTTGTAAAAGGCACCTGACAAAGTATAATAGACGCATGTTTGTCCCTTAAAATCGCTAGTAACAAACTCTCAAGATCATTTAAATTGAGAAAGAAGGTTAAGATCAGAAATGAATTAGCTGCGATTTCATTTTAAAAGATAAATATGGTTTTATATTCTTTAAGCATTAACATCTAATGTAGTTAGAAAAGAGTAATACCAGATAGGAATTGTATAATGTGGATTTATATGTTAAGGTTAAGGACTAATTAGAAGGGATGATAGAAACCTACGAAACTAAGTTTTTTTCCCCATTTGATATTGCTATATTATCATTCAACTTTGTATTTTGTACGAGTCTTTCTCTTTCACTCGATTTTTTTTTTTTAAATTGTTGGATATCTTATTTGAGATGGATCATTTTTCAATTGATATTTAAAAGCAAAATATTTGGGTAATTTTTGAAAATGATAAAAATAAATATTTAAATTAATATTGTAGAGGAATTATTGGATTAACGATGGAATGCACTAAAGATAAAAGATTCAATTGTGTTGTTCCAAAATTAAGGGGAAATACTCACAAAATGGGATGACAACTTTCTAGTGATATTCGGTATGTGTAATTGTGAAATGGGTCAATGATTCAAACTTCTTCCTCTAAATTAATAACTATTAATGAAAAATTCTTCTCAAAAGGTGCGGAGTCTCAAAAATTCTTAGGGCGATTTTCTAAATGTAGAGAGAGAGAGAGTGGTGCGGAGTCTCTTTCCTCTAAATATGAAGCCTTTTTATTTAAACTTCTAAAATGGGAAAATAAAATTTGTTTTGTCCAAATAGATTATTAGCATTTAATCAATTTTGTTATTTATCAGGTTGGCTTTAAAAAAGTTACGAGAAATGTGGCTTCCAAAGTCAAATGGGTCTAAAAAGGGAGAAAATGGTATGGTTGCAGTTGCAATAGACAAAGACAAAGGAAGCCAAAATGCTCTGAAATGGGCACTCGAGAATTTGATGTCCAGAGGTCAAACTGTTATTTTGATCCATGTTCTTCACCATGGAAGTGGTATAAAACTCTCTCTCTCTATATATGTATTCCTAACATCTGCCTTTAATAAACTATTAGAGATTTATATCTTGCATTCTCATATTCATGATATTCTGTGATTAACACTTTTTCCACGAAATAAAACCAAAAAATTATACCTCTCGCAATTTGTTTTCTTCCAAAAAAAAGCATAATATTAATTAATTGAAAGCAGAGTTGCTCAGCATCCTTTTTCTTGTTTTCTTTTTTCAAGTGTAGCCCATGGACATTCTTATGATTTCTGTTCAACGGGAAAGCAGCAACTTGACAAGATAACAAAAGATCTTTTCCTTTCATTTCGTTGCTATTGCACTCGTAAAGATGTAGGTTCTGGAGCACTCTCTCTATCATCTTCTTTCTTCCTTGTTGAATAGTGCAATATATAACACGAGTTTTTTTTTTTTTTTTCAGATACAATGCCTTGATATTGTACTTGAGGATCACGATGTAGTAAAAGGAATCGCCAAATATGTTTCCTATGCTGCAATTGAGAATCTAGTCATTGGTGCGTCACGACATGGATTTATCAGGTACTTGTTGCCTCCCTTCCCACTGTTTCAACTTCAAAAAATTTAATAAACAATAGCAATCACGTGCAAATGAATTGTATTTAACAGGAAATTCAAGGCAGATATACCGAGCAGTATATCGAAAGGGGCACCAGATTTCTGCAATGTATATGTCATATCGAAAGGAAAGGTATCTTCAGTGCGACATGCTTCTCGTGCTGCCCCATTTACATCCCCACTGCAGGATCAAATACAAGCTCTAAATAAGCCAATTGATACTGTTTCTGAAACACAATCCATACTTAGTGGAATCTTGCGAGGTGTGTTTTTCTCAATCATAAGCTCCTTGTCCATTTTACATTTTATTTTTTAGCATTAAATCTATGTTATTCTCCAACAGAAAGGACACCAATCAAACCTCGCATGTCAATTGAAGAATCCTTTAGGTAATACAAACTCATTTGTAAAAACAAGGGGAAGCCCCAAGGATTCATTCAGCTTTCAGATTAAACTTAAACTTGGACCATGTAATTATTTAGTGGCTCACCTCTATTACAATTATGGAAAACAGGTCACCTTTTGAAAGAGGAGGACGAGCTTTCAATGTCAAATCATTTGCGGAATTCATGGAGTCAGAAACTGATATATCATTTGTCAGCTCCGGCAGCCCAAGCACGGATCGAACATCTTCTGTTGCTTTAGATTTCATCGACTCATGCCTAACATCACGCCTTTCAACTAGCTCTGAGACAAGCTTTGGATCATTACGTTCTGGACCAAAGTTCAATGATCTTGCTTCTCTGCATGAATTCTCAACATTTTCACAGGATAGCGGAAGAACATCATTTTCAGGTTCATCACAAAACATGGTAAGGCAAAGGGACTCGATGACTTTGACAATATATAGCACACCTAACAATAAGCATGAATAACAATTTATATACAAGAAATATAGGTGTCATTTAATGAAAATTAAACTTATAGAATGAGGATAGTGGGTCAAAGAAATTTGGCACTCAGCAAGATTTTTAAGCAATTGAATGACTGAATATATTCTCTGGACTTCTATTTCAAATCCTTGGTATTAATGAGTTTCACAAGTTTCTATGACCATAAATTTCCAGTTCGAACTTCGATTTACAAATCTCTCTCACACGCATGTCAACGAGACTGCAAAATTTCTAGTCTCACATGCATGGAACTTGATGAAGTCAAAGCATCCTATTCAGATATTTTTCAGAATGGTAGCAATCATGGATAAGGCAAATGTCTTTTTCTTATATGTACGTTAAATACACAGGATGATATGGAAGCTGAGATGAGGAGGCTAAAACTAGAGCTGAAGCAAACAATGGACATGTATAGTAGTGCATGCAAAGAAGCTCTCACAGCAAAACAAAAGGTACTATGTTGTCGTCTTTGTCATGTGCATTTGTGGTGTAGAAGAAGCAGGTTATAAATCTTAATGTGACGCTCATATAGGCAGTGGAGTTGAACTGCTGGAGAGTGAAGGAAGAGCGAAGAATGGAAGAGGCTAAAATTGCTGAGGAAGCTGCAATCTCAGCTGCGGAGAAAGAGAAAATCAGGTGCAAGGCAGCTATGGAAGCAGCTGAAGCAGCTAAGAAGCTAGCAGAATTGGAAGCACAAAAAAGACTAAATGTTGAACTGAAAGCCCTTAGAGAAGCAGAGGAAATGAAGAAAGTAATGGAAGCTCTAGCAAAACAAGATGTCAGATACAGGAGATACAGTATTGAGGAAATTGAAGGGGCAACAGAACACTTTGCGGAATCAAGGAAGATTGGAGAAGGAGGTTATGGCCCAGTTTACAAGTGCTATCTTGATCATACATTAGTTGCAGTTAAGGTATTACGTCCAGATGCAGCCCAAGGCAGGTCGCAATTTCAGCGAGAGGTAAGGAACAAAGTAAAGTTGGTTAGTAAGTAATGAAAGTTCAATTGCTGGAACCAACTAAAACAAAAGATAGCAGACAACACTTTTCATCTGAATTATGAGAGTGGTAAAAACAATGTTTTAGTCTTGGATGGGATAACATTTAAAGAAACGTACACCAGTAGGGCAATAATTAAGCATTTAGCAGAGCATAGATAGAGGTGAATCAAAGTAAATGAGTTGACCTGTATAAAATTGCAGGTGGAAGTACTTAGCTTAATACGACATCCCAATATGGTACTCCTTCTAGGGGCCTGCCCAGAGTATGGCGTTCTAGTATATGAATACATGGCAAAAGGAAGCTTGGAAGATCGTCTGTTCCAGAAAGGGAACACACCAGTTCTTCCTTGGCAACTAAGGTTCAGAATCGCATCAGAAATCGCAACAGGTCTTCTGTTTCTCCACCAGACAAAGCCAGAGCCGCTAGTGCACCGTGACCTGAAGCCAGCGAACATATTGCTAGACCACAACTACGTGACTAAGATAAGTGACGTAGGATTGGCAAGGCTTGTCCCAGCAGCAGTTGAGAATGTAACACAGTATCACATGACATCAACAGCTGGAACATTCTGCTATATCGATCCTGAGTACCAACAAACTGGAATGCTAGGGGTAAAATCTGATGTATATTCACTGGGAATCATGCTTCTGCAACTAATAACAGCGAAGTCACCAATGGGTTTGACTCACATTGTTGAACAAGCCATTGAGAAGGGGACATTCAAAGAGGTTCTAGACCCATCAGTGATTGATTGGCCAATGGAAGAGACTCTAACATTTGCAAATCTAGCACTCAAATGTGCAGAACTGAGACGGAAAGATAGGCCAGATCTTGGTAAAGTAGTGTTACCAGAGCTACAAAAATTGAGAGGATTTGCCCAAGAGAATATGAAGGAAATTATTTTGACAGCAAGTACGGGCCCATCCCCACAGCACAGCTATATTTCCACAGCACCGGTTAGTTTGACGTGAATTGTTTTATATATTAATAATTTTGGGTGTTGGGTTGATAACTAATAGTAACATATAATAGCTTGTGCAGGAAGTGATGAGTGATCCTTTAGCTGGACATTCAGAAAGCACAAGAAGCCAGTCAAGTACATCATCACAAGCAGAAGGAATCTAAAAAGATTCCAAAATCATAAAAAGGAAATAGATATAGTAATTGGGTTGGCAGCATAAAATTTTGGCTTAGCTGTACATATGACTCCGAATTATAATGGCTTTAGTTAGTGTACTCCCATTAAGTTTATACTCTTTGCTACTTTTGGTTATCTGATGATTTTAATTTTACGAAATTTAATTCACCCAAATGAACTGAATTTGGAACAGAACCATCATCGAAATTATATATATATATGTGTGTGTGTGTGTGTCGATTAATTTGGATTCAAAGAAATTAGAGAGATTAGGTACCTTTTAACCAGAAACGACCAATTGACGAACCCAATTCAAAGTTTAACATTTTATCATCTCTGATTATCTAAAATTAAACAGTAAATAAAATTATCAAATTGGGATTATGGGAAATTATTACGTACCTGAGAAAATTTTAGTGGAATACATGTTTTTTTCAATGTACCTAAGAAAATTGAATTTTTTTTTTTATATATATAAAACAGAAGATGAAGCAGAAAATTCGGATTGTTTTATTTTGGGCTCATATATATATATAAATTTTATTGTGTTTGACTGTTTGACTTGCCTCTTGCCTCTCTGTTACTCTGTAAAATTAATGGTTTTGAAGTAGGAGCTGTGGCTGTATAAAAACTAGGCACGTGGGCGAAAGGCATATTTTTTACTGACTTTGTAAAACCTGTAATAATAATAAATTAATAGCATGTTCCTCCTCCTAATTAGATATTAATTTATTGTTTAAATTTTCTTTAATTATAAAATAATGCAGTTGTCTACTAATAATTTAAATTATTTATTATACTTTTTTTATTTTTTTTAATTTATTCATTCCATTTTAAATATTTATTTACTCTATTCCTTTTATATTTATTCCTTTTTTTTTTCTTCTACTATTTTCATCATTTGTATTCCATATTTCTAAAATTTAAAAAGATAAAATATGAAATGATGTTTTGGTGCGGTGGTGAATTAAAGTGTGATAAAATAAAAAAAGACTGGATCCATGAATTTTCACATATTTATTTATTGAAACTTTAAATGTTTATTTATCTAATTGAACCATTAAATTTTATTATTATTTTTTTTTCATGGCTATCGAGATTGAGCAAAATTAGTATTAAAAACGTTTAATGACTTCTAGAAGGCATGATACTGATTAAAAAAAAAATTAGAGAAGAAAATAATAAATAATAAATCAAACAACACTATTTAAATAAAATCCAAACACTTGATCTAAATATAAAACCCACCCAAATTAAAATTGAAATTAAAAGTTTTAATTTTAATTTTAATTTTTTATAATTAGAATTATATTGAAATCATAATTCTGATATTCATATTACACATAATTTAAAATTATAATTTCATAAAAATTAGTATTGATAATAATTATCGCATGATAATAGCGGCAACAGTGATAATAAAAGTGGTGATTAATAACAGTATCGATAAAACACAGTTATAAAAAATGACAGTGATTGTTATTGTCTATAATGACAGTAATAGACTATTACTGCTATCAATAATAATAATAATAATAATAATAATAATAATTATATTGGTGGTTGTAAAATTATAATTATTAATTATTAAATTAAAAATTATAAAATTATTTTTCTAAATATATTAGAATTTCAAAGAATTATGAATATAATTGCCATATTAGTTCTAAAATGTTGTCAAATGATGAAATTTTAGGTTGTCCAACCTAAAACATTTTAAAATTCTCAATCCCTTATTCTATTAAAGCACAATAATTCAAATTATTTGTTATAATTTTTTTTATTAATTCCATTATTTTTTTTAATATTTATTTACTCTATTCCTTTTATGTTTTTCTTTTTTTATTTATTCATTTTCCTATATTTTCTTTTTGACAATAAAATAATAAATGTAAGAGTTGATCATATGCATATGAAATATCAAAGGGATACATATTTTTATAAAATATTATATTGTATTTTATTTATTTAAATTATTCAATATAATTTGATACAAACTATAAAGTAAATATTTTTGAATGTAATATAATGTTAAATTAATTATTACTTTCCTTTTTTGTTTTATAACATTCAATCACTGTATTCCAATTACATTTTGATGTTTCAATTTCAAAGTGAAATTTTAATTTCTAGATTTTTTTTTATAATGCACTTGGCACTTAATTTTAATTTTCTTTAATTGCTTTCAATTATTATAATATGTTTTTCTACCCACCCCATCAAAATCGAACATTGAATTCAATTTAAATAAATTTAATATTATTTTAATAAATAAAGTCAATTGAATTACTTCAAATGTAATCTTTAAAGTGATTAGGGCAACAGAACACATGTAGAAAGGTGAAATAACCTTAATAAGCAGTTTACAAAAAAATAACCAAGAGAACGACGTCGTCTCAAAATCATTATTCATCCTTGCACGGGCTTTATATATTTATATATATTGGTACTTTTAGATACTAAATTTAACAATAATGCTTTAACCATTATTTATAAATATTATAAACTTTACTAATTGATTTTGAATTCTTTAAAAAATATTTACTTTAATTTGCGAATTACTACATTATGTAATACTTTTAAATTTTGTTAATTTTTATTTAACTATTTTAAATTAATGAATTTTTATTTAAATTAATTTGTAAATCTACATTTCACATTATTTAACATTAAAAAGTATTTTTAGTTAATATTTATGAATCATAAAAAAAAAATATTACATAAATATTATTCTAAATAAAAAAATATATAAATATAAAATTATTATATATTTTATAAAATAATAATTATTATTGTAATAGATTTTTAAGTAAGTGTGTTTTATTTTTATATATTAATATAAAATTTTAAATTTTAAATTATAATATATTTTAATGAAAATAATTATATTATAGTATTATACCGTATTATTTATTATTTATTTTTATTCATTTAATTTTTTTCAAATAAGGTTGTTGTATGAAAAATATTAAACTTTTAATTATCTTATATTTATTTTTAATTATTTTTTAAATATTTAAAATTATTAAAAAATATAAATCGCATTAATTAATATAAATTTTATCTTTTCTCAGAAATATATATTGTCGATATCTGTGAATCGTCAAAAATATTCAAAACAAAATGATACGTGTTTGTGGTTTAAACCATATCGTTTTAGCATTGTAAACGCCCGAAACGACAATGAGGAGTTCATGTTCTAATCGCTCAGTGACAGGGTTTTAGACTTTTAGACAGCAAAAAAAAAAAAAGTCAAGAACTAGGGTTTTAGCATGCACCACATCATTTCTCAACGATGACTCCCAAATCCCTCTCAATTCCCACAACTTTGTCATTCCAATACCTAAACACTCGCTTTCTTCCCCAATTCCACTCTCAACTATTTTTTCCTCACAAATCTTTTTCCTTTCTGCTCCACCAAAGAACGCAACTACTCATGAACCAATTTCCTAAATGCCAAAACCCCAGCAACCCACCACCATCCACCATCCAAAATCAACCCCCAGACCAACTCAAAGATTCTCAAGAAGCTATTTCCCAGTTCCTCCAAGAATTTGGAATCTCCACCGAGGATTCCAGTTCCATTGCTTCAAATTGCTCCAAATATGCTAAGATGCTTATTGATAGTGTGAACGATTTGGAGGAGTGGAATGCATGGAACAGTGCTACTGATAATGGAAAAAAATTTGGTGATTTGGGGTTTAAGGAGAAGGTGGTTTATATGGCCAAGGAGAAAGGTGATAATGGTAAGGTTGCTTTTCTAGAGAGTCTTGGATTGAATTTGTCTTCGGCTATGAATGTTGCTCGATACCTCTCTGGCGAGTCGCTTCCGGATCTCATTTACAAGGTTAGCATTCAAACTTTTTATGTATTCTTTTTTTCCATTTAACTTCATTTTTGAGTTTGCTGGTAATGAATTTGAGCAATGAGCATTTATGCATTACGAACCACATTTTTTTTACAATTATATCTGTTCTTGATTGGGAATTAGTGAACGAACCATTACATAATGTGAAAACCTAAACTTTGTTATCGTCACTGTATGACTCGAATGGCAAAATTACTTCGACTCGACTTTCCCTTAACAATTCCCCCCCTCCCTTTTTCAAATGTACCTAAAAAATTGCATCACCATATTGGAAGTAACTCCAATAGAATTCTTTTCTTATTGAAACAATCTCATTGTAAATTATGGTTGATTGGGTTAACAGACTATCTTGTTGGGATCTTTCATGCTGTGCCACTAGATTTACTGTTCTCTTATTATTATACTTTGGCATCTTCGTGTTGCATTTCATAGATTATGCTAGTTCAAAAAGATTTTCACTGAAAAGTATGTAGAAAAAGGATCAAGAATATGATTTGGTGTTGGATAGTTGTTTTCGATCATAGTTATAATCTTCAAGCTATTGAAAAATATAAATCATTTATGATATGTTCAAGTAGCTTGCATAAAGAACTTCGTCTCAATGGAAGTTTAGTCTTCATATTTATTATCTGGACTTGTTGCTTATTTTTCATTTGGCTTTTAGGTTAAGTATATGAAGGAAATGTTCTTTTCTGGCAGTGATGATAAAGGCCGCATTGGAAAAAATGCCCGACGCATGATGATGCACTTATCTATACCTGTCGATGAGGATTTGCAAAAAACCTTGTCCCTGTTTGAAAAGGTTGAGTATGCATTTGTCGTTATCTCATTGGAGATCTTTTGTCAAATTGTAAGACGAGCTCCTTCTTTGTTGTGTAGATTGAAGCAAGGCGTGGAGGTTTAGATATGCTTGGTTCCTTGGATGCCTCTTTTCAATATTTAGTTGAATCATTTCCACATATTCTTGTGTTACCATTAGACTCGTACTTGAAGCATACAGTGGAATTTCTTGAAAGCATTGGAGTCCCCAAGGAACATATGGGTATCATATTTCTATTGTTCCCACCTATCATCTTATGTGATGTTAAGCACATTAAAAGGAAAGTTCTGGCTCTTGAGAAGGTAAATTCTTAAATATGAAACAATTGCTCTTGTCTGTTTATTTATTTATTAGGTTGTTTGTAAGGAACTCTGTTAGATGGATTCTATGTTTCTATGTTTATATCATGACTGCCAGTGATATAAGCATTATTTTGTTGTCCATTCTTTTGCAGATTGGTGCAGTTGATGAAGATTTTGGGAAAATTCTACAAAAATATCCATGGGTTCTCTCAACAGGCATTCAAGATAATTACAAGGAAATTGCTGCTTTATTTGATATGGAGAAGGTATGTTATTCCATAAGTCTATGTTTAAATGCTCCTACCTAGCAAGATCACTGAGGCATAGGCATATTCATTAGGTGGGATGCAGTTTGTGCCTTATGTTAATACTATGGTTTACTTTGTGAAGAATGAATGAATATAACATGTGTACACACTCAGTATATTGTTACCTCCTTCTAAGGTAAATGAAATAAACAGTTAAAACTGATTTATTGTGTTTTAATTTTTGTTCAGCATAATTTTAAGAGTACAATTATAGTTGGTTATTTGTTTTATCAGAAATTTCACTTTTCATGCATGGAACTGATTTCATTGAAATTTTAGCTCTGATGTAACTGCTTCTTACTTTATGAATGTAGTGGTGCTTCACACGTCACTCTACTTTTTTTTTTTTTTTTCATTATGTGTTTATTACATCAATTAGGCCATTATGTTTTATATCAGGTAGCAAAAATGATCATTGACAAAGCTATAAGAAGCTGGCCTCATTTATTGGGTTGTTCAACCAGTAAGCTGAAGGTGATGATGGAACAGTTTGGAGCTTTAGGTGTTAAAAACAAGAAGTTGGGACAGGTTATTGCTAAAAGTCCTCAATTACTGCTAAGGAAACCTGAAGAGTTTGACCAGGTACATAGTTACTAGTTTTTGACAAAATGTTTTTTCTAATTTTGTGCAGATAATTGATGCATATTTTATGCAATATTTTAGTTATTTCTAGAGGATCTGGCTCTTGATTTCTTGTTAGATATTTAGCTTGCCACATCTTACCTTCCAAAACTTTTTGATGTGCTGTAGGATCCTCTAGAAATTCTCTAATTCACCAGTGGAATTAAAAACCTTGATTTACATAATGTTTCTTGAGTATAATTTAAGATGCTATTGCTGCAATATGCAGGTGGTTTCATTTTTGAAAGATCTAGGATTTGATCAGGAAACTGTGGGAAAGATACTTGTTCGCTGTCCTGAAATTT